>JAIUZE010001760.1:0-17313 GCA_022085475.1 Heliosperma pusillum
GCAGTATCATTATAACTCGCATCTGTGATCGATCAGTCAACAGTGTGACTTATGGCTCGTTGAACCCACCATCAATCGACGTCACAAAATAATTGCCAGAGTTATCAGCTCATGTAGGCAATTACAGACCAAAACAAAATATAATGTAATTCAGTTCACTTTGTGGTGTTAAATGTTGTCCGTACAACCCACATGAAAACAAAATATAAACAAAACGATGATTTTATAGATAGTTTTTATGAAAAGATACAGGTGTCTAATCCATAAAAACCAACTAATACAACTCAGGAACACGTTTGATTCCCATGGAAATAACGTGCCCTTCATGTTTATCATATCTCAGTGGTTTAGTGAGAGGATCTGCTACGTTATCATCCGTAGCAATCTTGTCTATCACTATCTCCCTTTGCTCCACATAATCTCGGATCATGTGAGCCTTCCGTTGTACATGCTTAGACTCGTTATAGCTGTTGATCGAGTCATCCGAACTAGGAACTACATTTAGTCCTTGTAAGAATTGACGCATCCATATAGCTTCCTTCGCAGCCTCTGAAGCAGCATAGTACTCGGACTCAGTCGTAGAATCTGCTATAACAGTTTGTTTGGAGCTTTTCCAGCTGACCGCAGCGCCATTAAGAGTAAAAAACGAATCCAGACTGAGATTTCGAGTCATCTCGATCCGTTTGGAAGCTAGCATCTGCGTAACCGATTGCGCATAGCTCATTGTCACCTCCATAAGTCAATACCCAATCCTTAGTCCTCCGTAGGTACTTAAGGATATTCTTAACAGCCATTCAGTGTGTTTCACCTGGATTGCCTTGGTACCGACTCGTCATACTCAATGCATATGCCACGTCTGGACGTGTGCATATCATGGCATACATGATCGATCCTATAGCTGATGCATAAGGAATCCGACTCATGCGCTCGACCTCTTCCGATGTCTTTGGTGCTTGAGCTTTACTCAAATGCATCCCAGAGACCATTGGAAGGTTCCCCTTCTTGGAGTTGGTCATGCTGAACCTCTCAAGAATCTTATCTATATAAGACTCCTGACTGAGGGATAACATCCGTCGTGATCTATCTCTGTAGATACGGATCCCCAAAATTCTTTGTGCCTGGCCCATATCTTTCATCTGGAAATGGTTCTTTAACCAAACTTTTACCGAAGTTAAGAGAGGTATGTCATTCCCAATCAAGAGTATGTCATCGACATACAATATTAGGAAGACAATCTTGCTCCCACTCGACTTGATATGTAAGCATGGTTCCTCGACCGATCGAGTAAATCCATTCTCTTTTATCACCTGGTCGAAACGATGATTCCAACTCCGAGAGGCCTGCTTAAGTCCATAGATGGAACGCTTAAGCTTGCAAACCTTCTTAGGATGTTTAGGATCAATGAAACCTTCGGGTTGTACCATGTACAACTCCTCCTCCAAATAACCGTTTAAGAAGGCGGGTTTCACGTCCATTTGCCAAATTTCATAGTCATGAAAGGCGGCAATCGCTAAGATTATCCGAATGGAACGCAGCATCACTACGGGTGCAAAGATTTCATCATAATGCAATCCGTGCACTTGAGTGAAACCCTTTGCCACTAGTCGTGCTTTGTATGTATCTGGTTGTCCTTCTACATGAATGCTTTATCTGTAAAGCCATTTGCACGAAGAGGCCGCCTGAACACTATCAGCGGTAAGTCAACCAGATCATACGTCATTTCATACATAGAGTCCATCTCGGATTGCATGGCAGCAAGCCATAGCTTTAGAGTCGAGGAACATGTCCACAAGCACCGTATAGGTAGAGGGTTCGGTACTCCAAGGAGTCAAACGTCAATCTACTCTCATCTCCTCGACCATAACCAAAGTATCGTCTGGAGGAATAGAGTGTGCTACCCGACCTTCTAGGTTCCAAAGGAATATTAACCGCAACCGATGATGAAGGAACAGTTTCCTCCATTCGTTGCTCGGTTGTTGGTTCTTGAATCTCCGACAGATCGAAGGTTCCATTACTTGTCCTGTTCTCGAGAAACTCTTTCTCTAAGAACGTCGCACTAGCCGCAACAAAAACTCGATGTTCGGTAGGCGAGTAAAAGTAATGACCAAACATCCCTTTTGGATAACCAATAAAGTATGTCTTGACCGATCGTGGGCCGAGCTTATCGTCAGGTCTCCACTTGACATAAGCCTCGCAGCCCCAAACCCGAATAAAGGAAAAGTTAGGGACCGTTCCCTTCCATAATTCATATGGAGTCTTGTCTACAGCTTTAGACGGACTTCGGTTAAGTATTAGAGCAGCTGACAAAAGAGCATAACCCCACAATGAATCAGGTACAACCGTGTGACTCATCATGGATCGAACCATATCAAGTAATGTTCGATTTCTCCGTTCGGACACACCATTCAATTGTGGTGTTCCAGGTGGAGTTAAATGTAGTACTACACCACAGTCTTTAAGGTGTTGATCAAACTCATTCGAAAGATATTCGCCACCACGATCTGAACGTAGTGCTTTAATCTTTCTATCCAGCTGGTTTTCAACCTTATCCTGGAATTCCTTGAACTTGTCAAAGGACTCACTTTTATGCTTCATTAAGTAGACATAACCATATCTACTCAAATCGTCCGTGAAAGTGATAAAATACATCTCTAGCGTTGATTGACATAGGTCCACACACATCAGTATGTATGGGTCCTAATAGGTCAGCAGCGCGCATTCCAACACCTTTGAAGGAAATTCGAGTCATTTTGCCTATGAGACATGATTCACATGTGCCAAAAGATTCATAGTCAAATGGGGAGATAGTCCCATTGTCAATGAGCTTCTTCACGCGTTTTTCATTTATGTGTCCCATACGGCAATGCCATAAATAGGTTTGATCTTTGTCACCAACCTTTGCTTTCTTACTACTTACATGCATTATATCTGTGGTTTGATCTAAAACATAAATCCCATTCATGGAAACTGCTTTACCATAAATCATTTCGTTTAAAGAGAAAATAAGCTATTATCCTTTATTACAAACGAAAAACCGTCCTTATCAAGTACGGAAACTGAAATAATGTTTTTAGATAAACTGGGTACATAGTAACAGTTATTCAGAAATAACTCAAATTCACTCGGGAGTTGGATTACATATGTTCCCACTGAAACGGCAGCTACTCTTGTTCCATTCCCCACTCGCAGGTCCACATCACCCCTTGCGGGAGTTGTGATGTTTCTTAGGCTCTGCAAATGATTGCATACATGAGAACCACAACCAATATCTAATACCCAAGTTCCGAAACTTGCATGGTTAATCTCAATCATATGAATAAAAGAAAAAGACATACCAACAGGAGACACGCGGCCTGCTTTTATGTCCTCACGGTACACGGGGCAGTTCCTCCTCCAATGCCCAAGCTTGTGGCAATGGTGGCACTCCACGTTACCTTCATCGCTCTTTGTCTTGCCTTGTGAGCTACCGCTAGTCTCACCAGGGCCCACTCTTGCCTTGCCCTGGCTTTTTGAATTTCGCTTCCCTACAGCTAGGTTGGCCTTAGCCTGCCCTTACCTTTGCCCTTGTTGGCAATCATGAGAACGTTCTGTTTCAGACTCCCACTCAATTTCAGATCACTCTCTGTCTGTACGGAGTGAGTGGAGCTGATGAAGACTCTTCTTCATATCATTCATATATAATTTGCCCTGAAAAGGGCAAAACCATCATGAAGTGAATGAAGAACGCGGTCTATGACGATCTTCTCATCGATTTTGCAACCAAGTGCCTCCAGTTTCTCGACATTCTCAATCATATCAAGAATGTGTGGGCTAACCGCTTGGCCCTTCTGGAATTTCGCCTCAAAGAAGCGACATGTATGCTCATAGCTAACAATCCTCGGAGCTTTCGAGAATTCGTTAGAGAGCGTGGTGAAAATCTTATTCGCACCATGGGCAATGTATCGCCTTTGCAAATTTGATTCCATTGAAAAGATGAGTACGTACTTTATTGCACCCGCCTCCATCATGAAATCACTATAAGCAAGTGATTCATTAGCTCCTGCATTGGGGCCTGGGTTGGGTGGTAGTGGCTCAGTCAAGTACTTGAGCTTACCGTCAGCAATGGCAGCATTCCGTAATGCCGCCTCCCAGTCCGCAAAGTTGGACCTGTTATTCTTCAGTCGTGTTGACTGATTCATAGTGTCCATGAACATCTTAAGCCAGGACTCACGTCCGAGCGTGGCACTTGGCATTGGGTCATCAGTATGGCCAGCCATTTTGTTATTTAGCAGTTATATCTGTATATAACGAATTCAAAAACTTTGAAAAAGAAAATAAATATGATAAGTATTCATCGTTTTAAATTTTGAGTCTAATGAAAAAACTGTTTAATGCGATGACTCGTGCATTTATACAATTGACCTCCCTCAAGAATTATATAAATGATCCCAAGACTCAATTTCTGTAAATTGATAAGCCAACCTCTTGGCTAATTCTACTTTTAGAATTTCTGGTCGATAAATTTCTGTAAATTCTATCTTTAGTCCATCATAATCACGAGATATTACTCGTACTATAATGTTGAGATAAAAATAGGTCAACACTCACTACTTACCCAACGTAGAAGGGGTCATATTATGACTTCCGACGAAGAAGGGGTTCATAGTAGTTTTCCCTATAAAGACTAGTCTCAATTTTAGTTATAGGGGAAGGTCCCATCATCTTAACTTTAATTCATTTTAAGTGAACGAATGTCTAGCAACTCGAGAATGATTTAAACTAAGGTGATGGCCCTAAAAGCGAGTGACATCTGTATGTCCATGATTAAAATATTCAAACTGTATGAATCATTTTTCATGCATTTTTAGGTGGTTTGGTTTAGGCGGAATATGATGCAATTATCTATCATGTGAATAAAGCAACGAGAATGGAAAAATAAAACGCAAAATAAAACACCTAGTGTGGCCTAACTACCAAAATGAACAAAATACAAGTTTGGAATCCATCCTTATGGACCCGAGAAGCTTGACTTGATGTTCCACCTTGGTCCATATAGCGGGAGTGAGCCATCCGATCTCCATCTTGAATCTTCTCAAAATACATTTTAAAAATTACAAATGTAAACCTATTTACATTCTAATTCAAAATGATTCCAAAAATTAAAATTACATAGGGGAGATACGAGATCTCAAATTACAACCAAGACTATGTTTCCATCATTACGAAAACATAATCTACTAAGGCCACACTAGTAAATTACAACTGATTGTACAAAAATGCGTAAAATTAAACCATTCAAACAACATTCAACATAATAAAAGCATCAACTAAAATTAATCATACAAAACATAATGCATAAATTATGTTGATTAATTATCCAAACCACCATTAAATCATGTGACGATTCCGTAATCCATCACTAGATTTCAATCAAAATCCAATGAAATTCATAATCAATCTGAATAACAACAACATTATTTTAAACCTTTTTAAAATAACATGGTATCAAAAATTATTGAACTTTTTCACAAAAATAATCATACATTATCTTAATAATGTACAAAATAAGAAAACGGTATAATTACTGTTCATACGTGAACAGTAGCAGGTATAATTACTTTATTTTCTCACGGTTTATAACAAAACCGGAAAAACTTTACAAAAAAAAAAAACTTGCAGTTGCTGCCATTTAAAAAAAACAGAATTTTTTTTTTTTTTATTCTGTGAACAGTACATGAACAGTACGCGGGCAGAAAAAAAAATCAAATTAAACGGTTTTAATTCGATCATGCTTATATTAACTAGATCGGTACAAACAAAACAATATCTAATCGATATTAGACATTGATACAAAACTAGATGATTCAAATTAACCTTTTAACATGAATATCTAGATCATTTTATACCGAAAATATAAAGGAAAAGGATGTTCATAAACATTCATATCAAATTCCATTTACGTTTTAATTCAATCATTATTAAATCAAAACATCTACAAATTCATATATTATTATCTCAACCTTTTAAAATAACAATATTTGAATCAAAATGGATCCCCAAAAAAAAAAAAAAAATCATACGGCACAAAAAAAAATCTTTTGCCGAATTTAAAAAAAAAAAAAAAAATTTTAATAAGAATTATACAAATTCATATTTACGAAAATCATATAAACAATTTCATAGCCCAAAGGCTCTGATACCACTTGTGGGAAAATATCCGTATACTTCCCTTTAAATCACTCAGGATTATAATGAAATTATGATTAAATGATTAATAGTCATAAACGAAAATGCATAATAAGCGAGAGATTAGAAATAACCTTTAGTCCTTGCTTAAAGGCCTAAGAACAATATCAAAATGATGATATCTCCTAATCGTAGCACCCAAGATAGAATGAGAAATGCCCTTTAATTTGCTAGAATATTTTTGTCAAAAGTTACTGTTAACTTTTGATCTTGTGATGTGAAGAGATGGAGGCACAAGTGAGAAATGAATTAGGGTTAGAATTTTTTTTCCTCCCTTCCTCCTTGTCTCACGGCTCTAATAGGGTTTTTATGAGGAGATTTTTCTCCTCAAAATAACTACCCATTGACCGAAAATTCCAGAGTGAATCTGGACTTTATTTCGGTTAAATTCGCTTTAATATATAATGTGTATTATTATTATAAATGTCATTTGTGTTGTCATGTATTAATATGTCCATACAACATTTTGTAGTGGATACATTAATACCGGTCTGACAACATCTAATATGACAATCGTATAATATATACGTTAATTATAATTATCCGTATAATTATAATTTGCTAATTCAATATAACATTTTATATTCAATTTACGAATTAACATTTTAATTCGCATAAGCTTACATTATATATATGCTGATTAAATACAACAGTTTATATTTAATTACAAATTACTTTTAATTCGTCTCAGCTTATATTATTTAATCGTTATTAAATAATCGTCTCATCATCACATTGACTAACCTTTTAGTCAAATACACTGACTAACCTTTTAGTCATATAATAGGGCATCAATTTGATTATTTTCTCAAATAATCACATCTCTCAAACACATCCTTTAGGTGTGACTTTTTGGGACCAGTTGATCACCGCCATCTGTAAGACAATAACGTCAAACTTATCTAGCAAGCCAACCGTTATTGATAAACGTTAATCAACTGATTATTATACAAAGTATACCCTGTGAACCTACAGAGATTTATTTATGTTATTGCACTAACTGTGGAGGACACTAGCTCCAACAACAACACCAGAAGAAGAAGCCTGAAATGGCTCACCAAAACAAACAACCGGAGCATCCGGTCGGATAAGAGTGTACTATGATCGACCCAGACAACCATAGCCGTGGCTGAACTCCTGGGAAAACTGCTAACGAGTCACCCCATAATTATCGAACACACCACTCTCGTCACCCGGACCTCGGTAGTAGCTCGGCGGAGTCCAAACAGCAGTAGCAGTAAGATCTGTCCGCGTAAGGTTCTCCCAAAGCCCCTCATCACCAAGTCATTATTAATGCCTTGTTGAATAATAATCTCCCTCTTCAAGGCCGGATCATAGGTATAACTAGGTGGAGGGTACGGGTACGGGGTCGGGGTCGGTGTAACATGGCGAGTCGGGGTGGTGGTGGCCTGAGCAGAATAAGAAGGGGCGATCCGCTGACGAGGTCGATAGGTCTCGGCCAAGGGATAAACAAGCTCAGGTGGAACCACATAAGAACGAAGAGGAGGGGTAGGTCTAGTCTTAAGACAATGGGTAGGCAACCGCTCCGTAGACGGTAGACGGTTACCGGTGTCTGGAAGTGCTATCCACTGGGACCCCCGTACTCGCCAGTGAAATTGAGCGTTACCTAACGCATTAATCCAGCATAAGGTGTGGCGCTAGTACTCCTCGTCGACCCTAGGAGCATGAATCGGGGTCATTGGTGTGTACCGACGGTGTCCCCCTAAACCTAGCAAGTCCCCTAGCCAACCTAGTGACCAAAGCACCACAATCCAAGGAATGTTGGGTAGGGGAATTGACTCTCCAGAAAGCATAACACACCAAACCGACCGGGTGGAAATGAAAAATATTCTCATGTTGGGGGTTGAGGGTGGATGCAAGCAATAAAAGCTCATGATAATTCAATTTACTAAGGTCCTTCCTAGCAAACAGAAAAAGGCTAAAGAAACGCAGAAACAACCTTAAACAAGGATCATGCACATCATTGACAGCCATGGCATTGACACGCGGCTCAGGAAAACCACTAAAAAGAGAAAAATATTCAACGACTTGAAAGCATGAAGGAATATCAATAAAAGCATCATCAATACCAAGAGAAAGACCCAAATGATCAGATAATTCAGCATATGACAACACAAAATCCTTATTGAGCAACCAAAAATACACTCGCGTATTTACTTCGTCCCAATCGAAGGAACTAAAGAATTCGAGTTTCAATGGTCGGTAAGAAAGTTCATTAAGGAAGTATAACCCACCAAACCCAATTCGGTCAAACATATCAAAAAACAGCATTACCCAAACCGAGAGCATCAAGAACGGTGGGGCACACACAACGAGTAGGGTCCATAGGACGACCCATAAGCATAGCAAATTGACTATGTTGGTCTTGTGTGCTAAAAACGATCCATGGGTAAGTCGGGTTACTAGGAATCGCTTCTATTTGAGGTTGTCGGATGAGACAGGGCTCCGTACGTCGCTTGCTACTTTGTACTTATCTAGACATGACGAATTGAAGAAAAAAAAGCACACAAACACCACAATATTTTCACAAAGACGGATTTAGCAAACCCTAATTCGAAAAAAAAGTCAAATTTGAGTCTAAAACGCAAGTAAGACGGAGCAATTAGCAATGAAAGAGTGGTTAATTACTAAAGAACGAGGAAAGGAAGCAACAAACAACAATTAAAAGCACAAGGTCAAAGAATGAGAAGCAAACCCTATATTCACGTTTTGGGGCAAAATTAGGGAGCAAGAACACCAATTTCTTCAAAAATTGCATTTAAAACAATTAAGGTGATGTTTGTTGATGATAATGAGATGAAGAATTGATGATTTTGGTGTGTGTGATAGAGGTTTATGAGAGAATATGGGTGAGAGAGAGAAGAGTTTAGTCGAAATAATGAACAAGAAAGAAAGAAATTTGGGGAAAACCTGACTTTTGTGCCTCGGGACCGGTCGGACCGGCTCGATCGAGCAACCCAGAAAACTCAGATTTTTGAGTATGCTCGATTCTCGGATAAATTGGATGCATGTCTAATTCGATCGAGCACCATGACCTTGATCAATCGAGCAACCCAAAAGCACGCCATTTTTCTTCTTTTTCTCGCTTTTTTTATTTTTTTCTTTCCATTCTTAATTCGACTTCTAATTTTATTACCTGCAAGCACTTAATAAAATTGTTAGATATCTCCCTCACCGCACTTTAATTATAAAGTAGACCTGTATTAACTATCCAAACTAAATCTAATTAACCTATAATATTAATAACTAAACGAATTGCTAACTAAAATGCATTTTAAATAAAATTTACAAATGAAATACAATTAAATATCGGGTTGCCTCCCGGTTAGCGCTGGTTTATATCGGTCCCGCACGACCGTGTTACCTCAAAGTCATGGTGATTTATCAAGAGTGAAAAGGTCGACGGCCTCTATCACTCCTATAAATGCTCCATCATAATATATCTTCAAGCGTTGACCATTGACTTTGAAAGTTTCACCCTAGTCGGTTTGTAGCGTAATCGACCCAAACTTGTTGACCTCAGTCACTGTGAACGGTCCCGACCATCTGGACTTGAGTTTACCTGGAAACAAACGCAAACGGGAGTTAAATAACAATACTTTATCACCAACGTTATATTCCCGCTGCAGGATATGCTTGTCGTGCCACTTCTTTGCCTTCTCCTTGTAAACCCGAGCATTGTCATAGGCATGAAATCGAAATTCATCAAGCTCATTCAATTGGATAAGTCGTTTTTTACCCGCCAATGAGGGATCCATATTAAGCTCTTTAATGGCCTACATAGCCTTATACTTGAGTGTTCTACCGTTAAATGGCATGCCTTGCTATAGACTAACCGATATGGGGAAGCACCAATTGGAGTCTTAAAAGCAGTTCAGTAAGCCCACAAAGTGTCATCGTGCCTTACGACTCCAATCCTTCCTAGATTTACTCACAACTTTCTCAAGAATTGACTTAATCTCCCTATTAGAAACCTCGACTTGGCCACTTTTTTGCGGATGATAACTTAACCCCCGACGATGTGTAACGCCATATTTCTTCAATAAAGTGTTAAGATGGCGTTCATTGAAATGCTTTCCTCCATCGCTAATGAGAGCACGAGGAACCCTAAATCGCGGGAATATGATCTTCTGAAACAATTTAACAACTGCTTTGACATCGCAAGTGGGAGTGGCAATAGCTTCCACCCATTTGGAGACATAGTCGACTTCTACGAGAATATATTGATTACCATGGGAAGATGGGAATGGCCCTTGGTAGTCAATTTTAAGTTTCTTAAACTCGATATTAGACATTTCTAATATCATTTTACTAATAGTTTACTCTTAAACCATTTAGACCTTATGCATGCATACATATAAATACAAAGATAAGAAGAAACATTTTTCTTACATTGATTTGAACGGATTTTGGGCACAAAATAGGACTCTTTCCTACTTTGTTTTTGAGCTTAAAATATGAGGGATGAACTCCTGGTTCTTAGTATACGAACTCTCCAATTAGTTGCACCAAGACAATACCCAAAAATCACAAATATTGCTACACTAGTATAATTTGTAAGATGCCCTTAATATATCACTAATATGTCTATTACTACTCTTAGAAATATTATTAGTAACATTAGAACACAAGTAAAATTTCTCAAAATTATTGTAGTGTGAGAAAGGGATTTTAGTGAGATAAGTATACTACTAAAATTATATGATCAAGTAGTAAGAATAAGAGGAAAACTAGTCCTCTTATTCAAGCAAAGGGGACCGGCCACACATGGCATAGGGGAGGGTGAATATGCCTCACATTTGTCTTCAAAATGCAATAGAGTAGAGTCTAGGTTTTTAGGTTGTAATCAAATTGTTTCTATTCTTAATACGAACAAGACTCAAACAACTAAAACCTGAAAGTCCTAGACCTCTAATTAGACTCCTCTAATTAATTCATTAAATTACATTAACTTAATGAATTAGGATCTAGTTATCATGCATGCAAATATAATAGCATAAAATAAAAGATAAGACGAAAATATCCTTACATTGGAAATTTTCGGTTCAATATGGGCACAATAAGAACTCCTTCTTATTGTTCTTGAGTATCTAATTAGTGGATGGTCCTCCATCAAACAACCTCGAAAGTAGAAGGTCTCCTTATTTTTGCACCCAAGATTAAACCCAAATAATCTTAGCTTATTATTAACTAGATAATAAGTAAGAATTAATACCACTAATATTATTGTATTACTACACTAGTAATATAACATGAATATTAGTTTGCATGCGAGTTTAGAGAGAAGTTGGAGGTTTTTAGAAAGAAGAAGAAAATAAGCATAAGAAGGAATTCTGTGAAAATGAACAACAAATGCCCATTTTATGGTACTTAGGCCGGCACACACAAGCCCCAAAATGGGTGATTTTTTTCTTATTTTATTCACATGCATGTCATAATCATATGGTGGAGTGTGGAATTGGTAGAGCAAAATCACTAGTGATTTTGTCTACACAAAACCGGTGCACATGAGTCCACAATGGACCATTTTGATTTTTGATATTTGTCCCACAAATACTTATTAATCATATGCTTAATTATCTTGTATAATTAAGTGTTAATTTGATGATATAACAGTTATATGACACAAATTAATAAACAATATGTACTTAACTTTTAAGTGATATTTTACCATTATATCAATATATAATGGATCCCACAATTGCCCAGTTAATTTATTTTACAAGTCCTTGTAAATATAATTAACTAATTACCTCTACCTCAAAATATATGCATTACCTCAACTAATTTAATGAATTAGCGATTAATCACTAAATTAAATCTTATTTAATCGTATTAAAATAAGACGTAAAATTTATTCAGTCAGTTATCGTATAATTGAGGAATAAACTTAAGTGGAATGAGATCCTAACTCAATTTCCAATAAATAACTCTCGTAACTAAACGTACATATCAAATATATGTAATGCCCTAATTAAACTATATCGTATACAAATAAATAGTATTCTATTTGGGTCTCATCCTATAGGTGTGACCTAAAGGGACCAGTTGATCACCGCCGTCATACGACAATAACGTCAAACTCTAGTCAGCCGAGCGTTACCTATTTACGTTAATCAACTGACGTGGAGTATCAAAATATACTAATCATGCCACGTATATTCCAAATGAGATTTATTATATAAATGCACTATTGTGGAGGACACTTACTCCAACAATCTCCCACTTGTCCGATACAAGTTGTGCATGTAGTAACACTATTGCGGAGGACTCCTACTCCAACAATATCTCCCACTTGTCTCGACAAGTATTGTGCTACCGATTCTCTTGTCTATTTTGTGTCACATCCTTCCACTCATCGCAAGGTGTCTTACAGGTCGCACTTGCGATTGAAAATTATAAATAGAGTGGTTTTGTCGATCTAGGAGAGTAACTATATGACCGGAAAATTTACCAGAGATCCCTTCCGAGCGTGGACACGCATTTCCAGTTACTACTCCTCGAGTGGCCCGAAGATGTTAATACCGAACGTGGGTGGACAATTCATGTTGACCCATCTTACACTGTATGATGTAGATCACCATGACCCAGAAGATGCCCATCGGCCTCCTTTCACGGCACGACCTAGGACAAAAACCAAAGACAATCGGAAACTACACCGGCTCAGGTAAATGGTCGTCAGTCTAAAGAATCGACTCATAGGAATAAAAAAGAAATCCCCGCCACGACCAAGCTTCAACAATTTTGATAAGGGACTCTATTTTGGTCACTGCTCGACAGAGTGTCTCCACAGTTTGTCTATGTAAACGACCAGTCATCGCCATGACCCCATGGTGCTGAACCAACCATCGATGGACTTACAATCTAGTCACTTTGAGACGTCACCTTAAATGAGTGACTAGGGACAAAACACTAAGTTCATCATGTTCACTTGAATTGGGTTCAACTTTTCTTTCAACCAATTCGGATAAACAAAGTGTTAAAATTTAGTCAAACTAAATAAAGGAGTTTTAAATGAAACTCTAACAATGAATGCGATTATAAAATATCTGGAAAAATTGATACGCTATCAATAATTTCATATCTCATAATCTCTAGCAGTTCAGGTATATATTTCAATCCCCATTGAAATGACATGACTATCATGTTCAGCTTTGCAAAAGCATAGCTTATGGATTAGCAAAACTTGTATCTTTCCCATCGTTCTGATTGCTATTTCTCTTTGTCTACGTAATCTCATATTACATAAAACTTTCTTAGTACGTGTCTAGGTTTGAATCTAGACTTAGGACTCTTGGCCTAGAGGTAGCTCCCACTGTTTTACCAGTATCATGGGATAGGATATACAACTATAGGAACTACTTCTAGTCCCTCCAATAATGTCGAATCCAAGCTACTTTCATATGCATCATCATATGATGCAATGTACTCCATTTCCGTTGTGAAATCCGCAATGATAATCTGCCTGGAACACTTCCATCGGATTCATGACATTTATATTTGAAAATGTCACTTCTACTTGGAACCTTTCCAATAGTCTTTTCTGTTTGGTACTCTTCCAACAGATAAATCTTCTATAAAACATAGCCAGTTCGTGATTTCAAATCACTTTGATCAGTTTGGAAACTGAAGTATGTGTAACCCCTTACACACAACTCACTGTAAACTCCAAACACATGGAACATATCTTTAGTCCTTCGCAAGTACTTAAGAATGTTCTTTATGGCTATCAAGTGACTCTCACTTGGATTTTGATTGCGGATGACTTGTCATGCTCAAAGCATGCGAAATGTCGGATTGAGCATACATAACAGCGTATATAGTTGATCCTGCAGAGGAAGCAAAAAGAATCAATTATCATGTGTTCAACTTCCTTGAACTAGTCAAATATCTTATCAATATAAGAATTTTGACTCAACGCTAATATCCTTTTAGATTTATCACCATAAATCCAGATATCTAAGAGATGTATTCTACTTCTCCAAAAAAAACTACCATCATCTAAAATGATCAATATGTCTCCATATATAAGACTAATGAAAACCATATTACTCCCACTAAACTTCATGTATCAACATAATTCCTCGAGATATCGAGAAATATTTTACAACATGATTGTCACACTAATTCCAACTCTTTAGTGCTTACTTAAGACATCCTCTTAAGCTTGCAAAATTTAACTTAGGATAATTAGGATTTACGAAACCACAGGTGGATATATAAAATATTCTACCTCTTCTAGAACAGTATTCAAGAAGGTGGTTCTTGAGATCCAATTGTCATCATACTATTATGAAATGCTGTAATCGCTAAGTATATTCGAATGGTTCGAAGAATTAAGGTTGGTGCAAAACTCTTTTCCTAGCAATTTATCTTTGAAAACATTTTAATGTACATCCATGCAAATTTCGATCTTAAAAATCAATTTACATTGAAGAGGTCGTACTTCTTCAAGTAAAATTTACCAGGTCACATACCTGACTATCACGCATGGAGTCCATTACGAATCGCATGACTCTAAGCCATAGCAAGAAGTGGGGACTAGAAACAGTCTTTTATAAGTCACATATTAGAATTCATCACTATTAAGGAGTGATAAAATTCCACCTGACCTCTTAGGTTCCTGATGTGACACCCTCAAATTTGCGGAAAGAAAAAAAATTATTTAAATACATAAAAGATAATAAAACATATACGAAGGTGTCATAAAATAAAAGGGTCATTACAATAAGGAAATAATATTCTACAAAAGAAATATACAAGACGGGAGACATATCTCCCGTATAAATACGGAAATAAAAGAGTGTATAATAATATACAAACTATGAACCGAATATAGGTCCAAGGTAAATACTTCGCTCGCTAGCTCGTCAATTTACCCCAAATATGCATTCACCACCTGTTCGACAGCCTTAAATATAAACACGGAAGCCACAGTCAGTGGGGAGTAACTCCGAGTCCTCCCAGCCACGAAATGTCAAGTTTAATAAAACATGAATAACATAAAAGCAATGTATATGAACAATACAAAACTTTAACATAGATGATATGCTTTTCATGTTATGAAACAGATAACTAACAAATAACCTAGCATGTGAAAGCTATCATGTGAAACCGATAATAAACTATAACTCGAGGTAGGGAAGCTGGTATGCTAGCTCAGAGGTTCCTCTCAGAAACATGGCCATGATAAACTCAAACCCTAATCAACACGTAATCATGTGAATCAGTTAACAACCGGTAATCCAAACTCTATCAACCTTAGCCGGCTTGCATCTCACTTTCTAAGATTCATAGAATCATACAAACATGAAAGACCAATCCGTCTAGAAACAGGCATAAGTTCTTAGGACAGTCAATAGTCGACTTCTGTAACTCGCGTCTATACCACAAGGTAGGAAAACATCCTAGCCCTAGACTGATCAGACCTAGCGACAACAGCTAACCCATTCCCTGTCTCATTACATAACCGTACATGAGAAACTCTGCTAGGCGACCCCCTAAGCAGAGATGGCTAGTACTTAAGCTGGCTCCCTGCCCCAAAGTGGAAACTCTTAGGATGCCATGCCCCCGGCTTGGTATCAAAAGGCCCAAGCCAGTGACACAAAAGCTATCAAGCAGTGAACATATACTCGTTAAAGTTGGTAAGGCCTATCAATGTCATGGTCCAAGATACTCATTTAGAATTAGAATGGTCAATACACCATATACTCATAATTCTATATGGGTACTTAGTCAACACGACACCAACCATATAATTAAACAGTCACGGAAACCATTTCCTAACATGTGACTAATTGCATATAAATCATAATCAAATAACATATCGCCTCATATATACTAAGGCTAATTCATTAATTAAATACAACCTTACTTGAAGACAAATCCCCGACCCGAGTCCCGCGACGGGTCATCAGTCAAAACGGGGCTGACTAGATCTTAGTTTGACCAAACCCGTTTGATCAAAGCGGCTAGAAACAGAGTCTTTATCACATAGACTTAATCATAAAAATCAACATATTCAATACATGTTATTTTATTAGACTTCTAACATGTGAATTATTATAACATCCCAAAAACCCGTTTGGACTAAAAGGATATTAAATTCAACTACGATCTCGTCTTATAATTTCTAAACATGTGAGAAATAATAATTAATGAAAAACCTTTTTAATTAATATTTTACTATTCATAGTTCCGCTTGCTAATTATACAAAACGCGATAAAAATGACGATAACTCAAAAAACGTCACAAGTCCCAAAGTGGGACCCACGGGCTGAGTTGGGCCGGACCCCACATGGGCCTGAACTGGGCCCCACGGGCCTAAATGGGCTGTTTTGGCAGATTTTATACTTTTTACAAAAAACGTTTCTTAATTATTTCCCGCATGCTTAACTTAATTAAAACCCGTCAAAACAACCACATAACAATCAAACATCGACACAACCCAAAGACCAAAACCCGGACCCACCATGGACCAGCCCAGACCGGGTCTGAACCGGCCTGGACCGGCTGGTCTGGTCCGGTTCACCACCACCACAATTTCCGGCCACCACTAACACAACCACCCCAAATTCCACATTAATTCTAACATGTTTTTAATTAACAACATCCATTTTAAACAATCAAAACAACCATCAATCATACAAAAACCATGATTATGAAGAATCATCCAAATTCATCAAGAACAACCAACATGTTATAAATTCATAAAACACCATAATAACCACTACGTAACATGTTACTAACTAAAAATCATAACATCATAATAATATGAACAAAAACTAAAGATGAACCAAAACTAAAGAAAACCAAAGCTATGTAACATATATCCGTCGAGTAACTCGGAATCGTTACCTTAGCTAAGCAAGACAATTAGCACCAAAATAAGAAGTATATAATTAAGAAACCCTTCTACTAATCTTCACCCATAATATACGAGTCTCCAAACTCGTCTTCAAAATCTTCCCCTATAAGAAAAGACAAGGAAACATCATTAGTACTTAAACTTGATTTTTCCATAATTAAATGTTGAAAACGATTTTTACGGAATTTAAATTAAACCG
>JAIUZE010001762.1:0-45755 GCA_022085475.1 Heliosperma pusillum
AACGGGATGTCACACGCCCAAAACAAGCAAGTAACGAAGGAGATATGATCATTTTACGAAAAGGGGTCAGTGCAGGAAAAGTTCTGTTGGCAGCGGGTGACGCGGCCTGCGTCCTACGACGCAGCCTGCGTCCTACGACGCAGCCTGCGTCCTATTCGGACAGGTCAGAGTCACACAAGTCACCACAATTTCACTAAGGCATAATACAAGTATCATCTATCATCACAATTCATCAATTCTCATATCAATTATCAACTAACAACAACCATCATCAACAACAACACAATTCCTAAGATTACTAATCATATTCTAAATACGATTTCTAACATGGAAAACACATTAAAACACGTAAATGATATCGAGTAACCCTTCACCGTTACACCTTTTCGCGTCTTTAAACGGTTTCTAAACCTTCCTAATCTCCACCTACATACAATTAGATAATAAAAGATGAATATCATTCACCTTGAGAAAAACGGATAATTTAAAAAGCGAGAAAGACGGTAATTTTATTACCAATACGGATAGAGGAAGCTAAGAGGGGAAGAATAAGACGAACTTACGTGAATTTGAACAAGAAATGAAGGCGTAGCGATGATTCGAAGATGGATGGAAATGGAGGCAAGGATTTTGGGTTTCTTAGAGAAGAAGAAATGAGTTTGTGTTTGTGTAGGAAAAATAGGTTAAGGAGTATGAGTATAAGTAAGGAAAAAGTCAACCAAAAGTCAAAGACGGTTCCAAAGTCAAGAAAATTCAAACTCGACTCAAAAGTCAAGAAAAGTCAAACTCGACTCAAAAGTCAAGAAAAGTCAAACTCGACTCAAAAGTCAAGAAAAGTCAAACTCGACTTAAGACGGGATTTTCATGGAATCTCGCGGAAATTCCAAAAACGAACTCGGAAATTCTAAATTCGACTTCAAACATAAAAAGTCAATTTAAAACTTAAATTTACTGAAAAGATTTCGTAAAATATTTCTACTATAAAAATAGGGTACATTTTTCCGGGTGTTACAATCACCCCTCCTTTTAAAAAGTTTCGGCCTCGAAACTTGAGAGTAGAAAAGAAAAGTTATAAGGACCAATTCGTTTTCTCCAAATTGGTATTCAAAACATTTTCAAGGAAATGTATTTCAAAAGCATGACATTTTCCAAAAAGTATAGGAAAAGTTTTCCAAAGTAACTCTCTGTTTCTGTGGAACGAAATTGTTCTTGTCGTGCACACAAGAACACCAGCATTCCAAAGTAAAGACAAGATTAAAATTAAATCATACGTTGATAAGTGCAGAACCAATCATTAGACGTCTCAAATAACAAGTTCTAGCATCCAACCAAACGCAAAATCCAGTATAAGAGCAACCTAAATCTATTTTCGAAAAATGAAAGTAGAAATTTCATTTCTAAAACTCTTTTAAAAGGATAAATGTGAAATCCATCGTGAAAATTTGAAAATTTTCTAAATTCGTACACTCAAGACAAACAAACATTTCACATACATAAAAGTAATTTGGACATCAAACTCACAATCATGGTAATAAAAGATAAACACAACGAGTAAAAAGAAACAAGAAGGCTTATCGAAACGAGTAATAGCGGAAAGAAGGACAATGTCCAAAGAATAACAAATTGAATAAGCGTCAATTTGAAAGGCAAAAGGAGAAATGAACGACAAAGCAATTGCTCAAAAGGGGGAGAAAGCCTAAGAACCAAACACTCCACTCAAGTACAAAAGTCATCATAGTCAATTTCTCGGGCATTTTCGCCAAACCCAAATTATAGCCACATCATTCTAAGGGCTTATCCAATTAACATCACAAACATCGTTAATAAGCTAGTCCTCAAAAGATTGTAACTCATCTCGGTCATACCTTAACCGCTTTCAACCATTAGATTCTACAAAATCCTTAACAATCATTAGGTCAAACTACGAACCCGAATATCTGGTATCCAACTAGCATTAACTACGGTCTATCGACAAGGGAAAATCCACAATTAAATAATCCACATGAAAGATTCCTAAATGTATTCGAACATCCCTAGTCCAGTCAATTATTACACTCGAATTCACAAGCATAAATAATTATATCTAGAAAAGCATAATTACCACCAATCATAAGATGAATGGGCTCACCATTTCAAATTCTATAATCCATAACAACCGAGCATTCATTATCCAAAGCTTGCAACGAACATTTCTCAATTTCAAACTATGATTCCTTAAGAATAAAAGAGAATTACTAATCCCCAACCGCAAATGACCAATCACTTGGAAATCAAACAACCATTCAAATCATCTATTTCATCTAAAACTCAAAATGAATCGATTTTCATTGATGACAAAACTCCTCAAACTTTGGGTACCAACTCAATTACCCTAAAGCAAAGTCTCTTTTAGAATTCACCAATTAGAGACATCTAATTCCCAAATGATATCCCAAGCAACCGTTATAATACCCAACATCAACAAACTATTATCATGATCAACTCAATTCTCAAAACAACACTACAATACCAAACTCCGACTCTAACATCACCACGAGAGGATACATTAACACTATTAGGATTCATCCTAGAGCTTAAGTCTTATTTCTCATGATCAAATACAACCTGAACTTTGCTCAATCCAAAGACACATCTTCTAACTAAAGAATTCCAAAATACATTACTCTTACTCTCTGAGCCTTACAAACGGAATATCCAATCCACTAAGGAAAAGATGAAGCGGCAACGAGATAGGAAACGATAAGAAATCTCAAGGAGAACATGAGAATAAAATCAGGCACGAGATTAAAAGAGAGGAACGCCGAAAATAACGAGGGCAAGAAAGAGACAAAGCAGATAGAAGAGTTATGAAGATATCCGCGTAAGAAATAAGATACGAGTATGCGATTTCTTAAAGATCAATCTTTACAAAAGCATTCAAGAATGGAAATGGAAAGGAATGATGGCACGAATAAAGGTTTAAGGTTTAATCCACAAAGTTTCTCCTTTCAGACTTAGGGTGATAGTAAAGCAACTCATCCCAAAACAAAGGTCTCTTACAAGGGACCATTGTTCCATGCACAATCATCAAAGTAAGGTACACCTAGACTTGATAAATCGACTACAACCCAATTCATCCATCCTTTCATATCACACGGATTCCCAATTACAGAATTGCAACTCAAGCATAGTAACATTCTCTCAACTCTATAATTTGACACATTACCAAAGGTTTCAAAAACCGAAGAACCAATAAGGGATTCTCCATACTAATCTCTTTTCAACTCCTGCGGCCATAAGGTAGAACACCGAACAAAACGTCATTATCAATATCATATAGCCCACGAGTTCATTATTAACAAAGTACAACCTCAAGTCAAACATCATCATTAACGTCCCAAGGTATTTCCATCATAGATTACATCATCGAATCTCGCTCATATCTATAATCCTCAAGTAATATGGTTCAACTTACCGAAACCTTACTACTTCAAACGAGTCTCCGATACCATAAGATAAGATCATATCTTTAAAATCCAAGAACTATAGCCAAATGCTTTTCCACCAAGCCTATACTCACAAACACACAATAGGAAACCACAAGACGTCACTTAACCTCAATAATATTTCGCACCTCAAGCTATCATTCAAAACTTCTTATTTACACCAATTAGACCTATCATAAGCATGCTCTTCCAAACAATACTAACCTTCTAAGTCCAAAAGACTAATTTACTAATGAGTTTAGAAGTCCTAGCCAACTCATTCAACCTTACACCATCAAATACCATGAACTATCTACACATTAGTCATGAGCATCAAGCATTAAGATCATTTAACATACCTTACCACACTTTCCTCAAGGATACCATCTCTCACCACCATAGGGTGAAATTAGATCTATATCATTTTCCTCAAATCACAAGTTCATTCTAACAAACACTAATAGTCCACAAAGTCTAAAATTCTCCCAACCAAGTACAATATGCCACAAACTAAAGGGTAAGGTGTCCACAAAAGGTCACATAAGGAAGTTGATGGTACAAATTGATAAAGAGGAGGAAAGTAACAAGAGTAATTTCCAAGGGGAAAAGAAGTTAGATGATGAAGAAGCATTTAGATAGAAGGAAGAGAGCATAAAACAATAAGGACGAGAGAATTCAAAGATGAGGAAGAAATACACTTCAATTAGGCTTGTCAATCTTCAAATCTCCGGTAAAGGATACTTCTCCTAGGTAACACAATGATCCACCTTAAAACGGTAGATACAAACAAGCATAACATCACTCGACACAATCAACAAACAAGTTAGAACCTAACAAACATCAAGTACACCAAGAGACTACCAAGTAAAGTCCTTAATTTCTACCCATCTCTCATTTATGATTTCAAGGTCAAGTAGTTTAAGTTTAGGGTTCACGTGTGTGCGTCGGGAGCGATAAAGCTCTGATACCAACTGTGACAACCCTCGCGAATGCGGAAATATAAAACATACAAGCATGTGAATTATATAGCGGAAATAGGTAGTTTTAAAAACTTTTATACATGCAAATTAAATAAAACGAGGAGAGTCAAAATGTTACAACTAAGTACGGAAATACAACAAAGAGACGGAGTCTCTTCAAATGTTAACAAAGAACAAGTGTTTAGCAAAACTAGCTAAAATCGTCTAGAGGTGAAACTTCCATGGACAACGCCCGCTAGCTCACACCCGAACCCCAAAATATCATATCCAAAAAGTCATCCAAGCAAGCAACCTGTTCATCCATGAAAAACATGAACGCCACAGTCAGTGGGGAGTAACTCCGGGTTCTCCCAGCCATATCACATTAAACGTACATATTAGGAAATACAAAAGTAAAATCATGCATATATAGATATACATGTGAGTTACGATAAGAATGGATAGGCAATCCAATATATAAAGATAAGATCATGTGGAAATCAAATCCGAAACCATCTTGTTATTCAACGACTCGGGAAAGACATTCTTAGGCAACCGAATACGCTCACTAGGGCTTGCTTCTCACCGTTAGCGGTATAAGATTGATAAGATTGAGACTCGACAGACAAACCAAGTCAAGTCATGCGATGATCACAGTAAATCCAACATATTATCATCCATTCACGAACCCATACATAGACGGTGCCCAATCATGCAATGACCATGAATAATATCATGAAATCACGCATTCAAAGACGACGACACAAAGACGACATCTCTCACGGTAAATGAAACGCACTAGCACCGTGTACATGGCAAGTATGATTACAAGTCATCCAAGAATAAAGCATTTCACATTGACTCATACACGATGCTACATTTCGGACATTTCGTATAGGTAGACTAATTTCCTCCTGGTAGGACGACGATAATAATACGGTCCTAGTCTAAACCTGGCCAGACTCTCGGAATAAATCATGTTCCAATTCGACACGCGATGACATTTCGCATCCAAGACTCGGTCTTACAATATATATGCCGAGTACCCCAAATTCGGTAGATCAATTCACGAAAGAGGCGGAAAAGATCTCAAGCCTCATAACAAGCGGTACGCTACATGCAAATAACACCACCTCGCAAGTACACAACATTTGACGGCCGGGTCGAACAACGCATAGCGTTCAACTCCCAACAACGTCGTCGTATGCCCACTAACACATGCATTTAAGCAGTAGGATACCTCTCCGTTCCGACATTTCAGTCTTACGAACGGGAAGGTAGCCAAGGGAATGAGAGTACAAGCACAAGACAAAATAGTGCTCAAACCGTAACATTTGTAAAAACCGACTCAAAGTGGGAACATACCAAAAACCGTCACAAAACATGTGATACAAGTGAATAAAATATCATATATCCAAAACATGAATATTATAAGACTCTACGTAAAATTATACGATAAACGGATCATTCGAACTATTATAAATTACGAGTTTTAGAAATTATAGGAAAAGCATACAACCGTGTTCCAGGCCGGTCAGGAGGGAGGCGGCCGGTGGGCCGGCTCAGAACACAGGCAAAAACCAAAAATCATCCAAAACAGAGAAATGTGCTCGAGGTCGGTCGATGGACCGGCGGCCGGTGGGCCGGCTAGGAACACCTCTTCATACAAAATCCAAATTTTCCAAAAATGTTACTGGAGTGTTCTCAGCCGGTGGTCAGACCGGCGGCCGGTCGACCGGCTGGGAACACCCCTTCACCCGTGAGCCTTGCTCACTTAACCAATTCAATTCAATTCTCAAATATACTTCTAATAATCATCAACAATCAATATATATCATCAACATTCATCATATAACAACATTCATTAATCATACTATGAATTTTAGGCTTCCTAATGGTATTCTAATACGATTTCTAGCATATAAAGCATGTAAAACACGTAAATGATATCGAGTAACCCTTCACCGTTACCTTTAAGCGTCTCCACTAATCGTCAAGCTCCTCTTCAATAAGGTAATAGTCTTTGTCGGGATCATGGAGGTCACCACCTACAAATAGATCATAAAAGATGAATAAAATTCATCTTGAGAAAGACGGAAAGTTTGAAAAGCGAGAAAGACGATGATTTTAATATCAATACGGATAGAGGAAGGTAAACGGAGAAGAATGAGACGAACTTAGGTGAATTATAGCAAGTAACGAATGAGCTAGGATGATTCAAAGATCGAAAAAGCTATGAAGGCAAGGGTTTCAGTTTTCTTAAAGAGGAAGAAATGTGTTGTGTTTTGTGTTGAATGAAATAGGTTAAGGAGTATGAGTATGTATACGGAAAAGTCAACAAAAAGTCAAACTCGCCTTAAGACGGGATTCTCATGGAATCTCGCGGAAATTCCAAATACGAACTCGGAAATTCTAACTTCGACTCGGAACATAAAATTCTAAATTAAAACTTAAAATTACTGAAAAGATTATGTAAAATATTTCTACTAGAAAAATAGGGTACATTTCTGGGTGTTACATTTGGTTTCCGAATATCGCTGAAAAACCACTGATTTTCATGGTTATTATCCACGTTTTTCGGGACAACTAGGCCTTGAAATAAAATGTCTTTAAATTCGCACTGTAATATCTCTAAGACATATAATAATGACTTAGGATAACAAAATTGGTATCTAATTTGAAATACAGATATTTTAGAGACATTAAGACCATTTTTCAGACCTTGTCTGTATTAAAGGAATCAAGGAGTATTCTTTGTTTTTACGTTGTTTAAAGAGGAATACTAACATCCAACTGCTATTTATAGACATAACGGGTCTATAAATACATTTAGGGAAAAATATTTTTGGTTTCCGAATATCGCTGAAAACCACTAATTTTCAAGGTTATTATCCACGTTTTTCGGGACAACTTGGCCTTGAAATAAAATGTCTCTAAATTCGCACTGTAATATCTCTAAGACATATATATTTTGGAAACATTATGACCACTTTTCAAACCTTGTCTGTATCTGAGGAAATAAGAAGTATTGTCTGTTTTTACGTTGTTTAAAGAGGAATACTAAAATTCAACTGCTATTTATAGACGTAACGGGTCTATAAATACCTTTAGGGAAAAAATATTTTTGGTTTCCGAATATCGCTGAAAACCACTAATTTTCAAGGTTATTATCCACGTTTTTCGGGACAATTGGGCCTGGAAATAAAATGTCTCTAAATTCGTACTGTAATATTTCTAAGTCATATAATAATGACTCAGGATAACGAAATTGACATCTGATTTGAAATACAGATATTTTGGAGATATTAAGACCACTTTTCAGACATTGTCTGTATCAGAGGAAACAAGAAGTATTCTTTGTTTTTACGTTGTTTAATGAGGAATACTAACATCCATTTGATATTTATAGAGGTAACGGGTATCTAAATACCTTTAGGAAAATAATATTTTTGGTTTCCGAATATCGCTGAAAACCACTAATTTTCAAGGTTATTATCCACGTTTTTTGGGACAACTGGGCCTTGAAATAAAATGTCTCTAAATACGCACTGTAATATCTCTAAGACATATAATAATGACTCAGAATAACGAAATTGACATCTGATTTGAAATAAAGATAGTTTGGAGACCTTAAGACCATTTTTCAGACCTTGTTTGTATTAGAGGAAACAAGTAGTAATCTTCGTTTTTACGTTGTTTAAAAAGGGATACTAAAAATCAATTGATAATTATAGACGTACCGGGTCTATAAACACCTTTAGGGAAATAATATTTTTCGTTTCCGAATATCCCTGAAGACTGCTAATTTTGAAGGTTATTATTATCCACGGTTTTCGGGACAACTGGGCCTTGAAATAAAATGTCTCTAAATTCGCACTGTAATATCTTTAAGACATATAAAAATGACTCAGGATAACGAAATTGGCATATGATTTGAAATACAGATATTTTGGAGACATTAAGACCATTTTTTAGACCTTGTCTGTATGAGAGGAAACAAGAAGTATTCTCTGTTTTTACGTTGTTTAAAGAAGAATACTAACATCCAATTGCTATTTTAGACGTAACGGGTGTGACAACCCTCGCGAATGCGAAAAAATAAAACAAACAAACAAGCATGTGAATTATATAGCGGAAATATGAAGTTTTAAAAACCTTTATACATGCAAGGAAAGAATACGAGGAGTGTCAAATATTACAAACTAAAGTACGAATTATACTACATCAAGAGACGAAGTCTCTCCAAAATGTTAACAAGTAAAAGTGTTTAGCAAATAAGCTAAAATCGTCGAGAGGTGTTTTAATCCAGGGACAACGCCCGCTAGCTCACACCCGAACCCAAAATGTCAAGCAAAAAGCCATCCATGCAAGCAACCTGTTCATTCATGAAAAACATGAACGCCACAATCAGTGGGGAGTAACTCCGGGTTCTCCCAGCCATATCACCTTTAACGTACATATAAGGAAATACAAAGTAGAGCATGCATATATAGATATACATGTGAGATGACGATAAGGATAGATAGGCCAATTCGAAGATAATGATAGAGCATAAGAGTTACAAGTCCAAATCCATCATGTTATACAAAAACTCGGGGAAGACACTCTTAGGCAACCGAATACGCTCACTAGGGCTTGCATCTCACCGTTAGCGGTATAAGTTTGATAAGATTGAGACTCGACAAACAAACCATGCCAAGTCATTCACTGATCAATCATATAATCATTCATGTAATCATACCAATATATTGACAACATCTCTCACGGTAAATGAAACGCACTAGCATCGTGTTGAAATGGCAAAGGGATGATTAAAAGGCATCCACGGGGATTAAAGCATTCCTCTGACGCATACACGATGCTACATTTCGGATATGTTTAGTAGAAATTTCCCTCCTGGTAGGACGAGATAATAATACGGTCCAGTCTAAACCTGGCCAGGACTCTCGGGATGAAGACGTTTCCCGATTCGATGTGGTAGACGTTCCACATCCAAGACGCCGTCAATCATAGAGGCGAAGTACCCCAAATCGGTCAACCTTTCACGAAAGAGGGCGGAAAAAAGAGCACAAGCCTATAACAAGCGGTACGCTAACATGCAAAAACACCACCTCCGCAAGTAACACAAACATTTGACGGCCCGGGTCGATCAACGCAATGCGTTCGCCTCCCAACAACGTCGTCGTATGCCCACTAACACATGCATTTAAGCAGTAGGATACCTCCCCGTTCCGACATTCCAGCTTTACGAACGTGGAGGTAGCCAAGGGAATGAGAGTACAAAGCACAAGATAAAATAGTGTTCAAACCGTATCATTTGTAAAAACCGACTCAAAGTAGGACACATGAAAAACCGTCACAAAACATGAGAATATGGAATTATACAAGTTTAACTATGATACAAATGAGTCAATACATTATACATAAGCATTATAACAAGTTTATGAAGCATAATAAATAAGAAACATAGATACCTCTCCAAAACAACAAGTTTGGAAACTAACTAAAACAAGGGTTCACTTCAAACTGTCATAGCTAGAGTTCTAGACATGCAAATACAGAAATTCTAAGTTGAGGTGATAGCTTATCCTCTTACGGTTCCAACGGTATGTCACAAGCCCAAAACAAGCAAGTAACGAAGGAGATATGATCATTTTACGAAAAGGGGTCAGTGCAGTGAAACTGCACAAGTCACGACCGTGACTTGTATTTCACGACCGTGACATGTGTTACCAATTCACCCGAGAGCCTTCAACAAAAATTCAATCCTATCATTTCCAATTCTCATAATCCATTTCTAATAACTATCAACAATCAATATTCATCATCAAAAATCATCAAATAACAACAATCATCATCCATAACATAATTCCTAAACTTACTAATCGTAATCTAATACGAATTCTAGCATATAAAGCATGTAAAACACGTAAATGATATCG
This sequence comes from Heliosperma pusillum, assembly GCA_022085475.1. Taxonomy (NCBI): domain Eukaryota; kingdom Viridiplantae; phylum Streptophyta; class Magnoliopsida; order Caryophyllales; family Caryophyllaceae; genus Heliosperma; species Heliosperma pusillum. Next base: position 10,366 of record JAIUZE010001762.1, read on the forward strand.
AGTAACCCTTCACCGTTACCTTTTCGCGGCTTTAATCGATTTCTAAACCTTCCTAGTCTCCACCTACATACAATTAGATAATAAAAGATGAATATCATTCACCTAGAAAAAGACGGATAATTTAAAAAGCGAGAAATACGGTAATTTTATTACCAATACGGATAGAGGAAGATAAGAGGGGAAGAATAAGACGAACTTACGCGAATTTGAGCGAGTAATGAAGAAGTAGCGACGAATCTAAGCTTGATAAAAATGGAGTTTAGGTTTTTGGTGGTTTAATGAGGAAGAAAGAGTAAGTGGAAAATGAAAGAAGGATTTAGGGTTTGAGGAAGTATATGAAGGAAAAGTCAACGAAAGTCAAAGACGGCTCAAAAGTCAAGAAAAGTCAAAGACGGCTCAAAAGTCAAGAAAAGTTAAAGACGGCTCAAGACGGGTTTTTCTTGAAATCTCGCGGAAATTCCAAATACGAACTCGGAAATTCTGAATTCGACTCGTAACATAAAATTCTAAATTAAAACTTAAATTTGCTGAAAAATATCCGTTAAATATTTTTACTAGAAAAATAGGGTACATTTCCGGGTGTTACAACGGGTCTATAAATACATTTAGGGAAAAAATATTTTTGGTTTCCGAATATTACTGAAAACCACTAATTTTCAAGGTTATTATCCACGTTTTTCGGGACAACTGGGCCTTTAAATAAAATGTCTCTAAATTGGCACTGTAATATCTCTAAGACATATAATAATGACTCAGGATAACAAAATTGGCATCTGATTTGAAATACGGATATTTTGAAGAAATTATGACCAGTTTTCAAACCTTGTCTGTATCATAGGAAACAAGAAGTATTCTCTGTTTTTACGTTGTTTAAAGAGGAATACTAACATCCAATTGTTATTTATAGAGGTAACGGGTCTATAAATACCTTTAGGGAAAAAATATTTTTTGTTTCCGAATATCGCTGAAAACCACTAATTTTCCAGGTTATTATTCACGTTTTTCGGGATAACTGGGCCTTGAAATAAAATGTCTCTAAATTCGCACTGTAATATCTCTAAGACATATAATAATGCCCCGGGATAACGAAATTGGAATCTGATTTGAAATACAGATATTTTGGAGTCCTTAAGACCACTTTTCAGACCTTGTCTGTATCAGGGGAAACAAGAAGTATTTTCTATTTTTACGTTGTTTAAAGAGGAATAATAACATTCAATTGCTATTTATAGACGTAACGGGTCTATAAATACATTAAGGGAAAAAATATTTTTGGTTTCCGAAAATCGCTTAAAATCAATAATTTTCAAGGTTATTATCCACGTTTTTCGGGACAACTAGGCCTTGAAATAAAATGTCTCTTAATTCGCACTGTAATATCTCTAAGACATATAATAATGACGTAGGATAACGAAATTGGCATATGATTTGAAATACAGATATTTTGGAGACCTTAAGACCAATTTTCAGACCTTGTATATATTAGAGAAAACAAGTAGTAATCTCCGTGTTTACGTTGTTTAAAGAGGAATACTAATATCCAATTGCTATTTATACACGTACTGGGTCTATAAATACCTTTAAGGAAAAAATACATTTGGTTTCCGAATATCGCTGAAAACCGCTGATTTTCAAGGTTATTATCTACGGTTTTCGGGACAACTGGGCCTTGAAATAAAATGTCTCTAAATTCGCACTATAATATCTATAAGAAATATAATAATGACTCAGGATATTGAAATTGGCATCTCACTTGAAATAAAGATAATTTGGAGACATTAAGTTCACTTTTCAGACCTTGTCTGTATTTAAAGAAACAAGTAGTATTCTCCGTTTTTACATTGTTTAAAGAGGAAAACTAATTTCGAATTGCTATTTATAAACGTAACGGGTCTATAAATACCTTTAATAAAAAATATTTTTGGTTTTCGAATATCACTAAAAATCGTTAATTTTGAAGATTATTATCCACGATTTTCAAAACAACTGGGCTTTGAGTTAAAATGTCTCTAAATTCGTACTGTAATATCTCTAAGACATATAATAATAAATCAGGATAACAAAATTTGCATCTGATTTGTAATAAAGATAGTTTGTAAACTTTAGGACCATTTTTCAGACATTGTGTGTATTAAAGGAAACAAGTAATATTCTCCGTTTTTGGAGACCTTAAGAACACTTTTCAGATCTTGTCTATATAAGAGGAAACTAGAAATATTCTATGTTTTTACGTTATTTTTGGTTTCGAATATATTATTATATTTAGGGAAAAAATATTTTTGGTTTCCGAATACCGGTAAAAACCACTGATTTTCATGGTTATTATCCACGTTTTTCGGGACAACTAGGCCTTGAAATAAAATGTCTCTAAATTCGCACTGTAATATCTCTAAGACATATAATAATGACTCATGATAACGAAATTGATATCTGATTTTAAATATATATATTTTGGAGGCATTAAGACCAATTTTCAGACCTTGTCTGTATCAAAGGAAAAAGAAGTATTCTCTGTTTTTATGTTGTTTAAAGAGGAGTACTAACATCAAATTGCTATTTATAGACGTAACAGGTCTATAAATACCTTTAGGGAAAAAATATTTTTTGTTTCCGAATATCGCTGAAAACCACTTATTTTCAAGGTTATTATCCACGTTTTTCGGGATAACTGAGCCTTGAAATAAAATGTTTTTAAATTCGCACTATAATATCTCTAAGACATATAATAATGACTCAGGATAACAAAATTGGCATCTGGTTTGAAATACAGATATTTTGGAGTCCTTAAGACTACTTATTAGATCTTGTCTGTATCAAGGGAAACGAGAAATATTCTCTGTTTTTATGCTGTTTAAAGAGGAGTACTAACATCAAATTGCTATTTACAGACGTAACAGGTCTATAAATACCTTTAGGGAAAAAATATTTTTTGTTTCCGAATATCGCTGAAAACCACTAATTTTCAAGGTTATTATCCACGTCTTTCGGGATAACTGAGCCTTGAAATAAAATGTTTCTAAATTCGCACTGTAATATCTCTAAGACATATAATAATGACTCAGGATAACAAAATTGGCATCTGGTTTGAAATACAGATATTTTGGAGTCCTTAAGACCACTTTTCAGACCTTGTCTGTATCAGGGGAAACAAGAAGTATTCTCTGTTTTTACGTTGTTTAAAGAGGAATATCAACATTCAATTGGTATTTATAGACGTAACTGGTCTATAAATACGTTTAGGGAAAAAATATTTTTGTTTTCCGAATATCACTGAAAACCACTAATTTTCAAGGTATTATCCACATTTTTCGGGACAACTGAGCCTTGAAAGATAATGTTTCTAAATTGGCACTGTAATATCTCTAAGACATATAATAATGACTCAGGATAACGAAATTGACATATGATTTGAAATACAGATATTTTGGCGACATTAAGACCACTTTTCAGACCTTTTCTGTATTAGAGGAAATAAGAAGTATTATCTGTTTTTACGTTGTTTAAAGAGGAATAATAACATCCAATTTCTATTTATAGTAGTAACGGGTCTATAAATACATTTAGGGAAAAAATATTTTTTGTTTCCGAATATCGCTGAAAACCACTAATTTTCAAAGTTATTATCCACGTTTTTCGGGACAACTGGGTCTTGACATAAAATGTCTCTAAATTTACACTGTAATATCTCTAAGACATATAATAATGACTATGGATAACGAAATTGGCATCTGATTTGAAATACAGATATTTTAGAGACATTAATACCACTTTTCAGACCTTGTCTGTATCAGAGCAAATAAGAAGTATTCTCTGTTTTTACGTTGTTTAAAGAGGAATACTAACATCCAATTTCTATTTATGGACGTAACAGGTCTATAAATACCTTTAGGGAAAAACTATTTTTGGTTTCCGAATATCGTTGAATACCACTAATTTTCAAGGTTATTATCCACGTTTTTCGGGACAACTGGGTCTTGAAATAAAATGTCTCTAAATTCGTACTGTAATATCTCTAAGACATATAATAATGACTCAGGATAATGAAATTGGCATCTGATTTGAAATAAAGATATTTTGGAGACATTAAGACCACTTTGCAGACCTTGTCTGTATCAGAGAAAACAAGAAGTATTCTATGTTTTTACGTTGTTTAAAGAGAAATACTAACATTCAATTGCTGTTTATAGACGTAACAGGTCTATAAATACCTTTAGGGAACAAATATTTGTTGTTTCCGAATATCGCTGAAAAGCACTAATTTTGAAGGTTATTATCCACGTTTTTCGGGACAACTGGGCCTTCAAAATAAAATGTCTCTAAATTCGCTCTGTAATATCTCTAAGATATATAATAATGGCTCAGATTGAATTACGAAATTGACATATGATTTGAAATAAATATAGTTTGGAGACCTTAAGACCACTTTTCAGACCTTGTCTGTATTAGAGGAAACAAGTAGTAATCTCCGTTTTTACGTTGTTTAAAAAGGGATACTAAAAATCAATTCTTATTTATAGACGTAACAGGTCTATATGTATGTTTCTTAAACTCGATATTAGACATTTCTAATATAATATTACAATTAGTTTACTCATTAAACTAAATGGATCTTATGCATGCATAACAAAATACAAATAAGGAAGAAGAAATTGTTCCTTAATTGATAATAAACGATTTTGGGCACAAGACTAGGACTCCTTCTTAATCTTGTTCTTGAGCTTATAATATTAGGGAAGAAATTCCAAGTCCTTAGTATAAGAACTCTCCTTTTGTTGCACCAAGACAACCTCTAAAATACTACTAAATACTACACTTAGTTATAGTATATTATAGTAGTAGCCCTTAAATATCACTAATATATCTATTACTACTCTTAGTAATAATATTAGTAATATGAGAACACAAGTAAAAATTCTCTAAATACTTGTAGTGTGAGAAATGGTTTTTAGTGAGATAAGTGTATTTTTCAAATTATGAGATCTAGTAAAGAATAAAGAGGAGAAAAACTCCTCTTATGGACACTTCACCAACCAGCCACTATGGCTCATGGGGGAGACTGAGCATGCATTTGTCTTTACAATGCACTAGGGTAGAGTCTAGACTTAAGGTGGTAATCATGTTGTTTTAATTCTTAATTAGAACAACAAATCATGACCTAAAAACCTACCCTTGTACCCTCCAACCGGTTTTAACAACATAAAATGGGTGTCCATTTTATTTTTGTCATTTGTCATTTGTCATTTGTCACATATGTGACAAGTGACATGTAACATGTAATTAAGCTTATAAATGTACATTTAACTAATTTAAATGCAATTTCATAACAAATAAATTAGACTTAACATTTTAAGTCACATTTTATAATTACATGAACATAAAATGGGTTATCTCATATATGGTTAATATAATCTACAACAATTTGTAATTATAATCAACCAATTTAGCTTATCTCAAATGTTTCATAAACATAATACATTCTTAGTAATATAACAATTAAATTACTAAAATGAATCTTATTTATTCATATTACAATAAGACATAATTCTCACTTACAATTTAAACTTGGTTCAATTTAAGGGATTAATTAATCTATATCACTATACAATTAATTAATGTATATGATTAGGGGATTGTACTTTAGGTGTGACCTCAAGGGATCAACTGATCACCACCGTCATACGACAGGAACGTAAAACTCAATTGAGCCAATCGTTACTGATTTATGTTGACCAGTTGACTATAATATTTATCATCCCTTAATATTCTTATTATCGAGATTTATATTTTGTGATCGCACTATTGTTGAGAACATTTACTCCAACACTATAAACACCTTTAAAGGAAAAATATTTTTTGTTTCCGAATATCGCTGAAAACCGCTAATTTTGAAGGTTATTATCCACGGTTTTCGAGACAACTGGGCCTTGAAATAAAATGTATATAATTCGCACTATAATATCTCTAAGACATGTAATAATGACTCAGAATAACGAAATTGGCATCTGATTTGAAATAGAGATATTTTCGAGACCTTAAGACCACTTTTCAGACCTTGTATGTATTAGAGAAAACAAGTAGTAATCTCCGTATTTACGTTGTTTAAAGAGGGATACTAACAAACAATTGCTATTTATAGACGTACCGGGTCTGTAAATACCTTTAGGAAAAAATACATTTGGTTTCCGAATATCGATGAAAACCGCTGATTTTCAAGGTTATTATCCACGGTTTTCGGGACAACTGGGCCTTGAAATAAAATGTCTCTAAATTCGCAATGTAATATCTATAAGACATATAATAATGACTCAGGATAACGAAATTGGCATCTCAATTGAAATAAAGTTATTTGGAGACCTTATGTTCACTTTTCAGACCTTGTCTGTATTAGGAAACGAGTAGTATTCTCCGTTTTTACATTTTTTAAAGAGGAAAACTAACATCCAATTGTTATTTATAAACGTAACGGGTCTATAAATACCTTTAATAAAAAATATTTTTGGTTTTCGAATATCACTAAAAATCGTTAATTTTGAAGGTTATTATCCACGATTTTCAAGACAACTAGGCCTTGAAATAAAATGTCTCTAAATTCGCACTGTAATATCTCTAAGACATATAATAATGACTCATGATAACGAAATTTGCATCTGATTTGAAATAAAGATATTTTGTAGACTTTAGGACCACTTTTCAGACATTGTGTGTATTAGAGGAAAAAAGTAGTATTCTCCGTTTTTGGAGACCTTAAGAACACTTTTTAGACTTTGTCAATATAAGAGGAAACTAGAAATATTCTCTATTTTTAAGTTATTTAAATAGGAATACTAATATCCAATTGCTATTTATAGACGTAAAGGGTCTATATATAAATACCACTAGGGAAAAAATATTTTTGGTTCCAGAATATCGCTAAAAACCACTGATTTTCAAGGTTTTTTCGGGACAAATGGGCCTTGAAATAAAATGTCTCTAAATTCTCACTGTAATATCTCTAAGACATATAATAATGACTTAGGATAACGAAATTGACATCTGATTTGAAATACAGATATTTTAAAGACATTAAGACCACTTTTCAGACCTTGTCAATATTAGAGAAAACAAGAAGTATTCTCTGTTTTTACGTTGTTTAAAGAGGAATACAAACATCCAATTGTTATTTATAGACGTAAGGGTCTATAAATACCTTTAGGAAAAAAATATTTTTGGTTTCCGAATATCGCTGAAAACCACTCATTTTCAAGGTTATTATCCACGTTTTTCGGGACAACTGGGCCTTGAAATAAAATGTCTCTAAATTTGCACTGTAATATCTCTAAGTCATATAATAATGACTCACGATAACGAAATTGGCATATGATTTGAAATACAGATATTTTAGAGACCTTAAGACCACTTTTCAAACCTTGTCTGTATCAGAGGAAACAAGAAGTATTCTCTGTTTTTACGTTGTTTAAAGAGGAATACTAACATTCAATTGCTATTTATAGACGTAAAGGGTCTATAAATACCTTTAGGGAAAAAATATTTTTTGTTTCGAATATCGTTGAAAACCGCTGATTTTGAAGGTTATTATCCACGTTTTTCGGGACAACTGTGTCTTGAAATAAAATGTCTCTAAATTCGCATTGTAATATCTTTAAGACATATAATAATGACTCAGGTTAACGAAATTGGAATCTGATTTGGAATAAATATAGTTTGGAGATCTTAAGACCATTTTTCAGACCTTGTCTCTATCAGAATAAACTAGAAATATTTCTATTTTTACGTTGTTTAAAGAGGAATACTAACATTCAATTGCTATTTATAGACGTACCGGGTCTATAAATACCTTTAGGGAAAAAATACATTTGGTTTCCGAATATCGCTGAAAACAGCTGATTTTCAAGGTTATTATTATCCACGTTTTTCGGGACAACTGGGCCTTGAAATAAAATGTCTCTAAATTTGCATTGTAATATCTCTAAGACATATAATAATGACTCAGGATAACGAAATTGGCATATGATTTGAAATAAAGATAGTTTGGAGACCTTAAGACCACTTTTCAGACCTTGTCTGTATTAGAGGAAAGAAAAAGTATTCTCTGATTTTTCTTTGTTTAAAGTGGGATACTAACATCCAATTCCTATTTATAAACGTAACGAGTCTATAAAAAATCTTTAATAAAAAATATTTTTGGTTTCCGAATATCACTGAAAATCGTTGATTTTGAAGGTTATTATCCACGATTTTCAGGACAATTGTGCCTTAAAATAAAATGTCTCTAAATTCGCACCGTTATATCTCTAAGATACTCCCTCCCATCCAAACCAAAGGTTACACTTACCTTATTTGGACCATCCAAACCAAACTACCCATTCCTTTTTGGGTAACAAATAAGACCAACTACTCCTCATTTACCCTATATATTTACACAATATGCCATTACCCCACCCACCCAACTAACATTAAATACTCAAGTGGTCCTACTTTCATTCCAATACTACCCTTTCCTTTTCAACTTTTTCTTAAAACTTGTGTTCCCTCCCATGTAACCTTTGGTTTGGATGGGAGGGAGTATATAATAATGACTCAGGATAACGAAATTGACATCTGATTTGAAATAAAGATAGTTTGCAGACCTTAAGACCTCTTTTCAAACCTTGTTTGTATTAGAGGAAACAAAGAGTAATCTCCGTTTTTACGTTGTTTAAAGAGGGATACTAAAAATCAATTGCTATTTATAGACGTAACGAGTCTATAACCACCTATAGGGAAAAAATATTTTTTGTTTCCGAATATCGCTGAAAACCACTAATTTTCAAGGTTATTATCCACGTTTTTCGGGACAACTGGGTCTTGAAATAAAATGTCTCTAAATTTGCACTGTAATATCTCTAAGTCATATAATAATGACTCAGGATAACGAAATTGACATCTGATTTGAAATACAGATATTTTGGAGACCTTAAGACCACTTTTCAAACCTTGTCTGTATTAGAGAAAACAAGAAGTATTCTCTGTTTTTACGTTGTTTAAAGAGGAATACTAACATTCAATTGCTATTTATAGACGTAAAGGGTCTATAAATAACTTTAGGGAAAAAATATTTTTTGTTTCGAATATCGTTGAAAACCGCTGATTTTCAAGGTTATTATTATCCACGTTTTTCAGGACAACTGAGCCTTGAAATAAAATGTCTCTAAATTTGCATTGTAATATCTCTAAGACATATAATAATGACTCAGGATAACGAAATTGGCATCTGATTTGAAATAAAGATAGTTTGGAGACCTTAAGACCACTTTTCAGACCTTGTCTGTATTAGAGAAAACAAGTAGTATTCTCCGATTTTTCTTTGTTTAAAGTGGGATACTAACATCCAATTTGTATACAAGAGTATAATAAAAGAAAAGAAATGAAACCATCGCAAACAGCAAATCATTTCAAATCCTCTTTTATCATCCAAACAAAAAAATGCCTCTTTAGAATGAAGAAAGGAAGGAAACGCAGCGACATCTACAGCAAATCCACTGTCAAGTCAACGACATGAGAGGCTCCTCATCAACCGTCGCCGACGTAGCTCCATCTTTGCCCGATATCACCACCTACTTTGCCTGATACTGTCTGTCTCGTATACGAGGTAATATTTTTCCCTTTTTTCGTATAAAAATCGAACGTTATTCGATTAGCTAGGGCTAGGCTCTTCTTCGTTTTTGATGTCGTCGCTCACTGATGTAAGGTATCCGTCTACTACCCGAAAAAATTCCTTATTTTTCGAAACCCTAACCCCCAAATCAATCTTAATTGTTTCGATAAATTATTGGTTCGATTTGATGATGCAAAATAGAGTTTCCTTTACAGATAACTTAGGTTCCATTTCGGCAAATTTTTTGTGTTAGTTATGCTCGAATTAATGAGACCGATATTTAGGGTATACTGTGCTGATTTCGTTAAAGGTAACAAAGGTTAATATCAACCGAGTCGTTTTACGTCATTCTCTTTCACTTTATGTGAATTTCGTTGTTTGATTTTGCTCGAGTTAAACTTATCAAGCGAGACTCACATTACTTCCTTGTCTCTTAAATTGTACGGAATTCAAACCATATTGCTCTTGTCAAAATCGCTTTTGAGGGGATTAAAATGAGTTATAGTTAATGGAAGAAGGTGGCAACGTTTCTATTTGTGCACAGAATCGGGTTTATTTGAGCATTGCCAGTAAGTGATGGGTTTATTACTTTATTTGAACATTGTCAGTTACTTCCTACTACGCCCATTGACCAACTTATTGGAACTTAGAAGGTATAAATGTGTATTTGAACATTTAATTATCAAGTTTATTTCCCTTTGTCAACCAAGTTTTGCTTCTTTCTTCAACTTCGGATATAGTGTTTTTTATAAAGTAAGGTAGCAGCGACTCCTTATGTTTTTTTGCTGCGTAATCATTATATGTTCTAAAGAAATTGAAGCTTTTGGCTCTTGGATGAAGTCTATTTGTATTGTATGGTACCAAAGTAATATCCTAATTTTTGTTTACTGGGGCTTTATGAGTTTAGTCTTACAAGTTAGGAATGTCTTGGTTGAGTTTTTTTTCGAGTTTATATAATAAACACATGCAATAGTTTCTATTATGATTCTTTCAAGCCTAACAAACCAAATGTATGGACTGATGCTTGGAGTGGATGGTAAATCTCAAGCACTCTGCCTTGATATACATGGTTTTCAGAGGAGGGTCAACCTCAAACTTCACATCTTATTATAATAATGAATTACTTAGCATGTTACCTTCTAGGGAACTTATACACTTGCTACTACAAATACAAATGATTGGGAGGGACCAGGGACATAAGAAGTATTGAGTGTTTGATGTCATTTATTGTGTCTTCTTTTTCTAAGGTTATTTTTATGGGGCTTTAACATGGAGTTTCATAATTATAGCTATGTAGTTCAGAGTAACGTAATGCAGTGCATACATCATTGTTTGAATGTAGCTTTTTTTTATACTGTCATCTCTACTTCACATACTATAACTTCTTGTGGTGGCTGATTTCAAGGATAAGATATTGTACTAACTCCAAACAACTATTATATGGTTAGTTGTACTAATCTAAGTACCTGCTGCTTTACATCTTTTAGACTTTCAATGCTTAAAAATTATTTTGCTCCGCAAACTGCTCTAGTACATGTTGCTATTTGATATTGATCGTGATAACTATTTTGCTCCGCAACCTTTGCAGTAGCGTGTTTTGTTCAAAGTGAAGGCTCATACTTCAAATATTATATGGTTAGTAGTACTAGCCAACACCTTTTGGTTATATTCTGACTTACGACAGTAAATAAAATGAGAAAAACTGATCTAATTTTCATTGGATGTAATAATGTTTGATTGCCAGGTAGTACCATTGTTGTACTTTGAAGCTGTGTTAGTGTTGCAGCATGTAGGCTTGTTCAGTTGCTGGACTTGGAGATCATAGATGCATTAATTTCAGTGTGTAGTTACGAATGACTCATTCATGTCATCATATCTATCATACAGTGGAACACCATTTGACACCCACAAATGCAATCAGTATCTCTAACTTTTGCCTAAGCAATCTTGTGATATCCTTTAGAGTATTTCTTTTGTCGCAGATTAGTGTTCGAGAGTGGAGCTATCACAACATGATGATTTATATTTTAGGGGAAAATTATTTTAGATAGAAATATGGGCTTGGGTGTCTTTGAAACATGTGTAAATTTGTTAAATGATGTATTAATTGTAAGACTCCCAAGATATACATCTGTATTTTATTTAGATAATTTTGGTTGTGAATGTACATCTAGTAGCAGTATCAGGCTACTATTTAATAATTTTTTTTTTTTTTATATTTAGAAATGGCTACGGTTCTTCTTATACAACCGTAGCCTTTTCTTCACTTAAGGCTACAGTTATTCATATATGACGGTAGCCTTTTCCTGACTTACGGCTACGGTTCAATAAAACAAACGTAGCCTTTAATATTTTTGGCTACGGTTGAACAACCGTAGCCTTAAGTCTTCGACTTAAGGCAACGCCTTGATTTACTACGGTTGTAGAACCGTAGCCATATGTTCTTTTTAACCGTAGCCATATTTGAATTTTGTAGTAGTGACAATTGTGCCTTGAAATAAAATGTCTCTAAATTCGTACTCTAATATCTCTAAGACATATAATAATGACCCCGGTGTCTCTAAATTTGCATTTGTTTTGAAATAAAGATACTTTGCAGACCTTAGAACCACTTTTCAGACATTGTGTGTATTAGAGGAAACAAGTAGTATTCTCCGTTTTTGGAGACCTTAAGAACACTTTTCAGACCTTGTCTATATCAGAGGAAACTAGAAATGTTCTTTGTTTTACGTTATTTTTGGTTTTCGAATATCGTTGTTAACCGCTGATTTTGAAGGTTATTATTCACGTTTTTCGGGACAACTGGGCCTTGAAATAAAATGTCTCTAAATTCGCACCGTAATATCTCTAAGACATATAATAATGACTCAGAATAACGAAATTGACATCTGATTTGAAATAAAGATAGTTTGGAGACCTTAAGACCTCTTTTCAGACCTTGTTTGTATTAGAGAAAACAAAGAGTAATCTCCGTTTTTACGTTGTTTAAAGAGGGATACTAAAAATAAACTGCTATTTATAGACGTAACAGGTCTATAACCACCTATAGGGAAAAAATATTTTTTGTTTCCGAATATCGCTGAAAACCGCTAATTTTGAAGGATATTATCCACGGTTTTCGGGATAACTGAGCCTTGAAATAAAATGTCTCTAAATTTGCACTGTAATATCTCTAAGTCATATAATAATGACTCGGGATTTGAAATAAAGATAGTTTGGAGACCTTAAGACCACTTTTCAAGCCTTGTCTATATCAGAGAAAACAAGAAATATTCTCTGTTTTTTACGTTGTTTAAAGAGGAATACTAACATCCAATTGATATATATAGACGTAACGGGTCTATAAATACCTTTATAAAAAAAATATTTTTGATTTCCGAATATCGATGAAAACCGTTGATTTTGAAGGTTATTATCCACGGTTTTCGGGACAACTGGGCGTTGAAATAAAATGTCTTAAATTCGCACTATAATATCTCTAAAACATATAATGAAATTGGCATCTTATTTAAAATAGAGATATTTTGGAGACCTTAAGACCACTTATCAGACGTTGTACGTATTAGAGAAAATAAGTAGTAATCTCCGTTTTTACATTGTTTAAAGAGGGATAGTAACATCCAATTCCTATTTATAGACGTATCGGGTCTATAAATACCCTAAGGAAAAAAATAATTTTGGATTCTGAATATCGCTGAAAACCGCTGATTTTTAAAGGTAATATCCATGGTTTTCGCGACCACTAGGCCTTGAAAAAAAAAGTCTCTAAATTCGCACAGTAATATCTCTAAGAAATATAATAATGACTCAGTATAACAAAATTGGCATCTCATTTGAAATAAAGATATTTTGGAGTTCTTAAGAACAATTTTCAGACCTTGTCTATATTAGAGGAAACTAGAAATATTCTCTGTTTTTACGTTGTTTAAAGAGGGATACTAAAATACAATTACTATTTATAGACATAACGGTTCTATAAATACCTTTAGGAAAAAAAATATTTTTGATTTTCCGAATATCGCTGAAAACCGCTGATTTTCAAGGTTATTATCCACGTTTTTCGGGACAACTTGGCCTTTAAATAAAATGTCTCTAAATTCAAACTATAATATCTCTAAGACATATAATAATGACTCAGGATAACGAAATTGACATCTAATTTGAAATAAAGATAGTTTGGAGACCTTAAGACCACTTTTCAGACTTTGTGTGTATTAGAGAAAACAAGTAATAATCTCCGTTTTTACGTTGTTTAAAGAGGGATACTAAAAAAAATTGCTATTTGTAGACGTAACGGGTCTATAAACACCTTTAGGGAAAAATTATTTTTTGTTTCCGAATATCGCTGAAAACCGCTAATTTTGAAGGTTATTATCCATGTTTTTCGGGACAACTGGGCCTTGAAATAAAATGTCTATAATTCGCACTATCATATCTCTAAGACATATAATAATGACTCAGAATAACAAAATTGGCATCTGATTTGAAATAGAGATATTTTGGAGAGCTTAAGAGTTACGACCACTTTTCATACCTTTTATGCATTAGAGAAAACAAGTAATAATCTCCTTGTTTACGTTGTTTAAAGAGGTATATTAACATCCAATTACTATTTATAGACGTATCATGTCTATATATATCTTTAGGGACAAAATATATTTGGTTTCCGAAAATCACTGAAAACCGCTGATTTTCAAGGTTTTATTCACGATTTTCGAGACAAGTAGGCCTTAAAATAAAATGTCTCTAAATTCGCACTGTAATATCTATAAGACATATAATAACGACTCAAGATAACGAAATTGACATCTCACTTGAAATAAAGATAATTTGGAGACCTTAAGTTCACTTTTAAGACCTTGTATGTATTAAAAGAAACAAGTAGTATTCTCCGTTTTTACATTGTTTAAAAAGGGAAAATAACATCCAATTGCTATTTATAAACGTAACGGGTCAATAAATACCTTTAATAAAAAATATTTTTGGTTTCCGAATATCGCTGAAACCACTTAATTTCAAGGTTATTATCCATGTTTTTCGGGACAACTGGGTCTTGAAATAAAATGTCTCTAAATTCGTACTGTAATATCTCTAAGACATATAATAATGACTCAGGATAACGTAATTGACATCTGATTTGAAATACAGATATTTTGGAGACATTACGACCACTTTTCAAACCTTGTCTGTATCAGAGGAAACAAGAAGTAGTCTATGTTTTTACTTTGTATAAAGAGGAATACTAACATCCAATTGCTATTTATAGACTTAACGGGTATATAAATACCTTTAGGAAAAAAATATATTTTTGGTTTTCGAATATCACAAAAAATCGTTAATTATGAAGGTTATTATCCACAATTTTCAAGACAACTGGGCCTTGAAATAAAATGTCTCTAAATTCGCACTGTAATATCTCTAAGACATATAATAATGACTCAGGATAACGAAATTGGCATCTGATTTGAAATACAGATATTTTGGAGACATTATGACCATTTTTATAACCTTATCTGTATCAGAGAAAACAAGAAGTATTCTCTGTTTATACGTTGTTTAAAGATGAATACTAACATCCAATTGCTTTTTATAGACGTAACGGGTCTATAAATTCCTTTAAGAAAAAAAATATTTTTGATATCCAAATATCGCTGAAACCACTAATTTTCAAGGTTATTATCCATGCTTTTCGAGACAACAGGGCCTTAAAATAAAATGTCTCAAAATTCGCACTGTAATATCTCTAAACATATAATAATGACTCAGGATAACGAAATTGGCATCTGATTTGAAATACAGATATTTTGGAGACATTAAGACCACTTTTCAGACCTTGGCTGTATCAGAGGAAACAAGAAGTATTCTCTGTTTTTACGTTGTTTAAAGAGGAATACTAACATCCAATAGCTATTTATAAACGTAACGGGTTAATAAATACCTTAAGGGAAAAAATATTTTTGGTTTCCGAATATCGCTGAAAACCACTAATTTTCAAGGTTATTATCCACGTTTTTCGGGACAACTGAGCCTTAAAATAAAATGTCTCTAAATTCGCACTGTAATATCTCTAAGAATTATAATAATGACTCAAAATAACGAAATTGACATCTGATTTGAAATAAAGATAGTTTGGAGATCTTAAGACCACTTTTCAGACCTTATCTGTATTAGAGGAAACAAGTAGTAATATTTGTTTTTACGTTGTTCAAAAAGGGATACTAAAAATCAATTGCTATTTATAGACGTAACGGGTCTATAAACACCATTAGGGAAAAAATATTTTTCGTTTCCGAATATCGCTGAAAACGGCTAATTTTGGAAAGTAATTATCCAAGGTTTTCGGGACAACAGTGCCTTGAAATAAAATGTCAATAATTCGCACAATAATATCTCTAAGACATATAATAAAGACTCAGAATAACGAAATTGCCATATGATTTGAAATAGAGATATTTTGGAGATCTTAAAACCACTTTTTAGACCTTGTATGTATTAGAGAAAACAAGTAAGAATATCCGTGTTTACGCTGTTTAAAAAGGGATACTAACATCCAATTGCTATTTATAGAAGTACCGGGTCAAAAATTACCTTTACGGAAAAAATACATTTGGTTTCCGAATATCGTTGAAAACCGCTGATTTTCAAGGTTATTATCCACGGTTTTCGGGACAACTGGCCTTGAAATAAAATGTCTCTAAATTCGCACTGTAATATCTATAAAACATATAATAATGACTCAGGATAACGAAATTGACATCTCATTTAAAATAAAGAGAATTTGGAGACCTTAAGTTCACTTTTCAGACCTTGTCTGTATTAGAAGAAACAAGTAGTATTTTCCGTTTTTACATTGTTTAAAGAGAGAAATTATCATCGAATTGCTATTTATAAACGTAACGGGTCTATAAATACCTTTATTAAAAAATATTTTTGGTTTTCGAATATCACAAAAAATCGTTAATTTTGAAGGTTATTATCCACGATTTTCAAGACAACTGGGCCTTGAAATAAAATGTCTCTAAATTCGCACTGTAATATCTCTAAGATATATAATAATGACTAAGGATAACGAAATTTGCATCTGATTTGAAATAAAGATAGTTTGTAGACTTTAGGATCACTTTTCAGACATTGTGTGTATTAGAGGAAACAAGTAGTATTCTCCGTTTTTGGTGAATTTAAGAACACTTTTCAAACTTTGTCTATATTGGAGGAAACTATAAATATTCTCTGTTTTTACGTTATTTTTGGTTTTCGAATATATGTTTTTACGTTGTTTAAAGAGAAATACTAACATCCAATTGCTATTTATAGACGTAAAGTGTCTATAAATACCTTTAGGGAAAAAATATTTTTGGATTCCGAATATCGCTGAAAACCACTGATTTTCAAGATTATTATCCACGTTTTTCGGGACACCTGGGCCTTGAAATAAAATGTCTCTAAATTTCCACTATAATATCTCTAAGACATATAATAATGACTCAGGATAACGAAATTGACGTCTAATTTGAAATACAGATATTTAGAAGACCTTAAGACCACTTTTCAAACCTTGTCTGTATCGGAGAAAACAAGAAGTATTCTCTATTTTTACGTTGTTTAATGAGGAATACTAACATTCAATTGCTATTTATAGACGTAAAGGGTCTATAAATACCTTTAGGGAAAAAATATTTTTTGTTTCGAATATCGTTGAAAACCGCTGATTTTGAAGGTTATTATCCACGTTTTTCGGGACAATTGGGCCTTGAAATAAAATGTCTCTAAATTCGCACTATAATATCACTAAGACATATAATAATGAATCAGGATAACGAAATTGGCATCTGATTTGAAATAAAGATAGTTTGGACACCTTAAGACTACTCTTCAAACCTTGTCTATATCAAAGGAAACAAGAAGTATTCTCACTTTTGATGTTGTTTAAATAGGGATATTAACATCCAATTGTTATTCATATACGTAACGGGTATATAAATACCTTTAGGAAAAAAATATTTTTGGTTTCAAATATCGTTGAAAACCGCTGATTTTGAAGCTTATTATCCACGGTTTTCGGGACAACTAGGCCTTGAAATAAAATGTCTTAAATTCGCACTTTAATATCTCTAAGACATATAATAATGTCTCACGATAACGAAATTGGCATCTGATTTAAAATAGAGATATTTTGGAGACTTTAAGACCACTTTTCAGACCTTGTCTGTATGACTGTATTAGAGGAAACAAGTAGTAATCTACGTTTTTAAGTTGTTTAAAGAGGGATAGACGGATAGTAACATCCAATTAATATTTATAGACGTAACGGGTATATAAATACCTTAAGGGAAAAAATATTTTTGGATTCCGAATATTGCTGAAAACCGATGATTTTTAAAGGTAATATCTACGGTTTTCGCGACAACTGGGCCTTGAAAAAAAATATTCTATATTTGCATTGTAATATCTTTAAGACATATAACGAAATTGACATCTGATTTGAAATAAAGATAGTTTGGAAACCTTAAGACCATTTTTCAGACCTTGTATGAATTAGAGAAAACAAGTAGTAATCTCCGTGTTTACGTTGTTTAAAGAGGGATACTAACATCCAATTGTTAGGTTCATATACCTACTCATAAGACTCTTCTTATGATTAACTAATTAACTCTTTAATTAGTTTATGCAAGATCTAGTTACATGCTAATAAAAATAAACAAGATGAAGAAAAGAACGGTTTCCTCACATTGCTTGTGTCGAGTATATATGGGTACAAGGAAAGGACTCCTTCCTCTCCTTGTTCTTGAGCTAATAGATATGGGGATGAACTTCCTAAGTCCCAAGTGTAGAGACACTCCTATTGGATGCACCTAGACTATCCCAAATCGTCTTCTTATCACACAATGCTAAGTGTGACAAGAAGCCTCCTTCACCTTATTATCACTACTACAATCAGTAGTATAACTTGGTGTATGTATGTATGAGAATGTAGTAAGAACAACTTGGTTTGTGCTTATTTTTCTAGTGAGATAAGTTAATCAACACACAACACATTTATGTGAAGTAGTGAAGAGAACTTATTCTCTTCACTTTGCTTGGGCATGCCGGTTTTGGGACTTGGGAGGGGACAAGCATGCTTTGCTTTTTCTCTTACCCAAGTCTCTAGGGTAGGCTATAGTCCTTAGGGTGTAATTATGTTGTTTATCTCATAAAACATACAAATAATTACCACCCTAATTCTTATCATCAAAAACGGCACACATGAGGTAAAATGGACTACCATTTTAACTTTTACATTTTGTCATTTGTCATTTGTCATATGTGTGACATGTGACAAATTACATGTAATCTTGATTATAAAATTATATTTAACAATTAAATACAACCTTATAACAAATAAATTATACTTAACATTTTAAGTAACAATCTATAATTACATGTATGTAAAATGGTTTATCTCACATGTAGTTAATATAATTTACAACCTATTGTAATCATATTTAACCAATCACTCTTATCTCTAATGTTTCATAAACATTATACAACTTTGGCAATATAACATTTAATTACCATTATACATCTCATATAATCATATTATAATAAGATGTAATTCTCATATACAGATTGAACTCATTCAATCCAAGGGATTAATTCATTTGTATCGTTATACAAGTAATTTACTTTATGATTTGGGAATCGTTCTCTCGGTGTGACCTCAAGGGATCAACTGATCACCACCGTCATACGACATTAATGTCAAACTCTAGCAAGCCAAACATTACCGATTAATGTGGATCAGTTGACTATAATGTTAATCATCCATTTGTATTCTTATCAATGAGATTTAATTAAGTGATCGCACTATTGTTGAGGACACTTACTCCAACACCAATTGTTATTTATAGACGTACCAGGTCTATATATACCTTTAGGGAAAAAATATTTTTGGTTTCCGAAAATCGTTGAAAACCGCTGATTTTCAAGGTTATTATCCACGGTTTTCGGGACAACTGGGCCTTAAAATAAAATGTCTCTAAATTCGCACTGTAATATCTATAAGACATATAATAATGACTCAGGATAACGAAATTGACATCTGATTTGAAATAAAGATATTTCTGAGACCTTAAGAACACTTTTCAGACATTGTCTATATTAGAGAAAACTAGAAATATTCTTTGTTTTTACGTTGTTTAAAGAGGGATACTAACATCCAATTGCTATTTATAGACGTAACGGGTTTATAAATACCTTTAGGAAAAAAATATTTTTGGTTTCCGAATATCGCTGAAACCACTAATTTTCAAGGTAATATCTCTAAATTTCTCGGACCTTGTCTGATTTTTAAAGGTAATATCCACGGTTTTCGCGACAACTGGGCCTTGAAAAAAAAAATTCTAAATTTGCACTGTAATATCTCTAAGACATATAACGAAATTGGTATCTGATTTGAAATAAAGATAGTTTGGAGATCTTAAGACCACTTTTCAGACCTTGTATGTATTAGAGGAAACAAGTAGTAATCTTTGTTTTTACGTTGTTTAAAGAGGGATAGTAACATCCAATTGCTATTTATAGACGTAACGGGTCTATAAATACTTTAAGGGAAAAAATATTTTTGGATTCCGAATATCGATAAAAACCGCTGATTTTCAAGGTTATTATCCACGTTTTTTCGGGACAACTGTGCCTTGAAATAAAATGTCTTTAAATTCGCACTGTAATATTACTAAGACATATAATAATGACTCAGGATAACGAAATTGGCATCTGATTTGAAATAAAGATAGTTTGGAAACCTTAAGACCACTTTTTCATACCTTGTCTGTATTAGAGGAAACAAGTAGTATTCTCCGATTTTACTTTGTTTAAAGAGGGATACTAACATCCAATTACTATTTATAAACGTAACGGGTCTATAAATACCTTTAATAAAAAATATTTTTGGTTTCCGAATATCACTGAAAATCGTTGATTTTGAAGGTTATTATCCACGATTTTCAGGACAACTGAGCCTTGAAATAAAATGTCTCTAAATTCGTACTGTAATATCTCTAAGACATATAATAATGACTCAGGATAACGAAATTTGCATTTGTTTTGAAATAAAGATAGTTTGCAGACCTTAGAACTACTTTTTAGACATTGTGTGTATTAGAGGAAACAAGTAGTATTCTCCGTTTTTGGAGAACTTAAGAACACTTTTCAGACCTTGTCTATATCAGAGGAAACTAGGAATATTCTTTGTTTTACGTTATTTTTGGTTTCCGAATATCGTTGATAACCGTTGATTTTGAAAGTTATTATTCACGGTTTTCGGGACAAATGGGCCTTGAAATAAAATGTCTTAAATTCGCACTATAATATCTCTAAGACATATAATAATAATTCACTATAACGAAATTGGCATCTGATTTAAAATAGAGATATTTTGGAGACTTTAAGACCATTTTTCAGACTTTGTCTGTATTAGCGGAAACAAGTAGTAATCTCCGTTTTTACGTTTGTTAAAGAGGGATAGTAACATACAATTGTTATTTATAGAGGTAACGGGTCTATAAATACCTTAAGGGAAAAAATATTTTTGGATTCTGAATATCGCTGAAAACCGCTGATTTTTAAAGGTAATATCCACGGCTTTCGCGACAACTGGGCCTTGAAAAAAAAAAGTCTCTAAATTGGCATTGTAATATCTCTAAGACATATAATAATGACTCAGGATAACGAAATTGATATCTGATTTGAAATAAAGATATTTTGGAGACCTTAAGATTTAAGAACACTTTTCAGACCTCATCTAAGTGCTATTTATAGACGTAAAGGGTCTATAAATACCACTAGGGAAAAAATATTTTTGGATTCTAAATATCGCTGAAAACCGCTGATTTTAAAGGTTATTGTCCACGGTTTTCAGGACAACTGGGCCTTGAAATAAAATGTTTCTAAATTCGCACTATAATATCTATAAGACATATAATAATAATGACTCAGGATAACGAAATTAGCATTTTACTTAAATAAAGATAACGGGTAGGGCTACAAAAAGATATAGATATTCAATGCTAAATGCCTTTACTGCGGATCAATCACGAGTCTCCAGAAGCTGAGTAACAAAAACCAACTCAGCCACTCACTCTATTTGGAAATATGGCGCTCTGCCGCTCTGTATAATAATATCAGTAGGTCTTGCTTGCGACGGATCGGATCTTGTGACGGGTATTTTGTGAGAGGAAATGGGTAGAGGGGACAAGGTGGGCACCCCCATGTGCCTCTCCACTCACCATTGATGGGTATTTTGTGAGAGAATATGGTATCCGTCTTAAGCTTGCGACGGATAGTGTCCGTCACAAATGAGAATTTGTGTAATAATATTCTTGTTTGTCTTTGTTTGTGCGGGAACCCAAATTTTGGGGGCCCGGTTCCGTGGAACGGGTTGAACCGCCCTAAAGCCGGCCATGATTACAATCACAAATTCACTATCGTTTTTTAAGTTTGAGACGAGTCAAATATATATCAAATAATCTTATATAATCCCACTTATTGTCTAGAAAGTATCAAAATTTTTATCTTTATTAAACCATGTGATAGCATTTGACATGTCGTAATGAGTTATAGATTTACAAGAATGCAAATCTAAGAGTGTAGAATAGTTGATCACTAAAATACTTGGGGATTCAAGTATGATGTTAACTCAATACCGGAATATTTGGCCTTTCTTTCAGCTCTTAAGTCTATCTGACACATATTTGACTCTGCATTTGTATTATTTTAAACTTGATTGCCAGAAATCCTCAACTCAAGCACATGAAACATAATCGACTTTGTTTTTAGAAATCAAATCCTGCCTTCTTTTCAGGAGCCTGGTATTTAAATTATTACCTATTTGCCAATTTGATGCCAAAATCAGAGGACAAAAAAAAATGTATGTTAACTCAAAAACAAGGCCTAAATGATAAAAAAAATAGAGTATCAAGACTAATAAAAGGTGTAGAAGTTGATAATAGAGTGGGTATACATTTACAAGGAGGATTGACTAGAACGGGGAAGATGGGCAAAGGCATTAGTGGTAACCTGATACAAGCAGTTATATTGTTTGTGATTCTACTTGTTGGGAATGCAGTAAGGGAAAGTGCAAGTGAGAGGAGTCCCATTCTTGTAAATTTCGGAGACTCAAATTCAGACACAGGAGGTGTATTAGCTGCCACTGGCCTTCCTATTGGACTACCCCATGGCATCACTTTTTTCCACAGAGGCACTGGCCGTCTCGGTGACGGCCGTCTTATACTCGATTTCTTCTGTATGTATATGTCATTGAATTTCTATTTTTCCAGCTATGATATACAGATTATTATAACGTCTCTCTTGCAGGTGAACGTTTGAAGGTGAGCTATCTGAGCCCTTATTTGGATTCTCTGGCACCAAATTTTAGAGATGGGGTTAACTTTGCTATCAGTGGTGCCACCCTCCTTCCCAAATTTGTTCCCTTTGCTCTGGATATTCAAGTTCGACAGTTCATTCGCTTTAAAAACCGCTCTCTTGAGCTCGTCTCTCAAGGTATTCCTCCCTTTCTTATCTCATTCGCTCAACTGAACATAACCTCATTATGTTATCGACACTGACCTTTTCATGAAGGATCAAAGGACCTTATAGATGAAGACGGGCTTCGTAGTGCACTTTATATGATTGACATTGGACAAAATGATCTTCTTATGGCTCTCTATGCATCAAACCTAACCTATGATCCAGTGGCGCAGAAGATCCCTCTCTTTCTTGAAGAAATCAGATTAGCTGTCGAGGTTGGTTTTACTCTAAAGTCTAAACAAAACAGCCTGTTTAACATTAAGACATTAAGGGGATTAGCACAGTCTACAAATAAACATAACTCATCAAGATTGTTACTAACAATGCAGATGTTGTACCAAAGCGGTGGGCGGAGATTTTGGATGCACAACACGGGGCCCTTAGGGTGCCAACCCAAAGAACTGGCCCTACACCCACATAGTAGCAGAGACCTTGATCGTTTTGGGTGCCTTAGTCTGCACAACAAGGTAGCAAAAACCTTCAATAAGGGGCTTCACACGCTTACCGAAGAGCTAAGGTCGGTGTATAAGGATGCTGTGATTGTTTATGTGGACGTGTATTCCATCAAGTACAGCCTGTCTGCCCATCCTCAGAAATATGGTAAACCTCAGTCCGATGTTTTGCTTTAATTAAGTAGCTACCATATTTGATCGTGACAATTAAGTTAAATGTAAGACGGTGTATTTTGTTATACTCGTAGGGTTTAAGGATCCATTTGCAGCATGCTGCGGTCGTGGAGCACCGTATAGATACGACAGGAATGCAACATGTGGGCAGCCAGGGTATAATATCTGCAACAATGTGACACAGTCCATAGTGTGGGATGGAGTTCATTACACTGAAGCTGCAAACAGTGTTGTGTCATCCAAGATATTTACAGGACATTATTCAACCCCCAGTATCAAACTTGAGCAGTTTTGGTATTCCTGATTTACATTTTGTTTGATTGCAAGGACAACTTGGATGAACCAGAGACATATCTCTTCCATTATTAGCCTGCGTTTGCTTATAACAACTAGTTTACTTGGCCAAGTACTGTCTGGAATAGGGTTTATGCTTGGTTACAGGATTGTACTAATGAAGAGACCATCGATCGTCTCATTTGGTAGAGAGATGGTAATGTAGAATGACATCTTTTGTAAGAAATTTATTTTCTTTCATTCATGAGAATTGCATATTTCTTTTTAAAATTTTCACAATTTTTGAACCACTTGGCGACAGGAATGACAGGGACAACGCCAACAACAATAACGGGAAATTACTCTTTAATTTTCAATATATTTACTTGATTTGTTTTAATTAGGTACACTATAAATGAAATAGAGTATAATTGAATTTGCAATTTCTGGACAAATGGTTGGATTATTGGTAAATTCAATGTGAAAATTCTGGAAATTAGACGCGGCTATTTTATGCAAAGGAGACGGGGTAGGGTTGTTCAGCCGCCGTGGTGTTGGTCGTGTTCGTCTCCCGACGTAGGAGCGGAACTGTCGTGGTCGACGCATGACATAACAATGGAACTGTCGTGTATATTGCACGAGATAACAATGGATATGTCTTGTATCTCGCACGATGCCATTGTTGTTGTCGACTTATCTGCGCAGGAGACGACTCCATGGCCATAGTATCGTCTTGCTTGGACGAAGATGTCCACCATTAAATGGCTGTATCATATTACTTGTTGTCTTCAACTTAATTGCTTGAATGACCATGGTTGTGTATAAGATTGCTTCTTGTCTTTGGTATTGCTTTGGTTTTGTTTATATTATTACTAGAGTATGATGCTTATGATGATGTCTGTGTGAGTGATGATCATGATCATGCCTGTGAGAGTCAAGTACAAGCGTCTGAAGGAGATAAATAGATAATCTAGTTTATACTTTTTTATTTTTAATTATTAATTTAGATTATAAATGAAATTTGTGATTTTAATAATTATATGTTAAATTATCATTGTTCATGGTTGAAAAGTTTTAAGTTATGCAACTAAGTTAAAGTTGGGGTATAAATAAAAGAAGAGATAGAAATAACAAAGGGTAGAATTGGAAATTTCAAGTCCAATTTTGGGCGACAGTAGTAAAATTCGGGAGACAAAAAGCAGCTCCCAAAAAAAATGACCACATTTTGAGTATTGGACTTTAGAATGCTGGACATACACCTTGAACAAAAAGCAAGACTTCGAAAGG
Source organism: Heliosperma pusillum (assembly GCA_022085475.1). Classification (NCBI taxonomy): domain Eukaryota; kingdom Viridiplantae; phylum Streptophyta; class Magnoliopsida; order Caryophyllales; family Caryophyllaceae; genus Heliosperma; species Heliosperma pusillum. The sequence goes on from JAIUZE010001762.1 coordinate 35,749, forward strand.
AGTTGAGCAACTTCATGACAAAAGTTTCGGGAAAATCTTTAAATCCAAGCAAATGTAAATCACTAAAAACATTTGAAAAAAATGAATCTGAAAAGCTACAGTTAGACCCAGTCTTCCGTCTACAATTTCAACTATCAAACACCTACTTCAACGATGTCTCAACTTCGATGCTTCCTCTCATCTTCTTCTTCGTCAGAGTCTCCTCTTTCACGGAAACGAGGATTTTTCTCCTGGATTATGTAAATGCAATAATTATGCATCAAGCAAATAAAACTGGAGGTAACAATGGCTAAATTGATGGAGATAGAGTGCAACATATATTGTGTTTCTAGAATCATTCGATCACAAACCCAAGTTAATGTTTCATTATCGTCTACACCTTTTTTAATGGAGAAAGTTAACGAGCCTTCCAATGATACCATTTGAATTTGTACTACAATACTGTCAAATAAATCATTGGGAATGAACCCTTATTTTTCTTGTCTCATGGGCACTAGCATAACTTCTAGAGCGAAAAAAGCGAAACAATTATAACTCACCGGTCTAGATTCATGATCAGGATTTCCGCGAGGTTCACGATCAGTTCTCTTAGATATCTCAGTAGGGTGACGGTCATCCTCACGATGCCGCTTCCGTTGGTAATCTGTTTCAGTCCACAAAACACAGCATTAAGAACACAACAAAATTCTCACATTTAACAACCAACGACCATAACAAATGAAAATGTTGGAGATGTTTACTACCTCTACCCTGTCCCTGTCGGTTATAAGAACCTCCGTGACCACGGCTCCTTTCATGTCTTCCATCTGCATAACCATGTCACCAGATAAACAAAGTGCAGCAACTAGAGAAAGCCTTGTCCTCACTAATACATTAACGGCACTATAGAAATTAGATTATACAATTCCTTGCAACTTTGCAAGTACAGGTCGTCTAGACATCTAGTATTACTTGAAATTCCAGTGTAGATTGTAGGTGTCACCTATGTAAAAAAATGATATATTCAGTAATGGCAGTTGCTAGAGTATTTAAATATCACAGGCTACACTCGACTCCCTTCTCAGTAACCTAATTACCAGCTTCTCCGCCATAATCAATGGAACTGCTTCTATTTTACCACAATGTCACGTTAACCTAACACATTCCATTAATGGTAACAATACATCCTATGTTAGTTTGCAAATCCAACAGAAACAGAGCATTCCAAACACCCAAACACCAAAAGGAGGCAATATGACAGCCATGCTGCATGAAGAAATCTTTTTAACACCACGCACTTAATATCATAATAGATGCAGTTTTTTTGTCATATACTCCGTATTATAAATCTAACATCTTTGAGATGAGACTCTAAGGTCTACACACACATTGTAAATTACATGTAGTACACACGATATGATTCGAGGATCGGCTGACCCACCATGCAAGTATGCAACTATGATACCCATAACGCAGTAATACACAAACTAGCACATAACATGTTAAATTATGCACAAATATCTAGGTTACCGGATTCGCTCCGTTACCTATGAAATTGCAAATTGATTCGCACGAATTATGAATCCGAACTATATCGAATTCTGGTGGTTGGTTATAACTTTACCAAATTATACTCTATTTTGAGCGAATCGCGTATTCGTATTACGAATTCAAATTGGTCATATAACAAATCTGGTTACCATTGCAAATCAGCAAATCCAGACTACAGAAACTAGCACGTTCCCAGCACATGCATGATAATTCAGACGCCGATCCAAAATATTGGAAATAGACAGCACACTTGTAGACTAAAAATAATATACGACTTACAGTTAGGTGTCATTACAGGCTGAAAAGCTCCCAGAGAACCAGCACCATAGTCTACAAGTGTCCTCTGTGCCTCTAGTTCTCGTTGGACCAATTTTCCATAACCACCTCTACGTACAGCTAGTCAAGGTAATTTACTTGAATGTATTGTTTCTTGCATTCAATATCGAACAAAATCTTTATTCGTTAATATATGTCCACTCAGCTGACATTTTATATAAGAAAATATGAGTTATGTTCTTCAAGGAGAGCCGAGTTTAGAGTACTTACCCAACAAATACTATATGGCATGTTTTTGGTCTGAAATGAAGTGCAAGGTGTATGATGTGTTGAGGTGTCAAGTGTGAGACGAGTGACACGAGGGCAACGTGAAGTGTTGAAGTAACATAGTGAGTAAGAGAAAAAAAGATGAGGATTGTTGGAGCATCTGATAAATAAAGAGACATGAAAGTGTAGTGATAAAAAAGGATATCAGGATCATAGTCAGTACGATATTCATCTCGAACCTGAAATAAAAAGAGAGAGAAGAAAAGAATAAGAAAGGGTGGGAAGAATAGGAAAGGAAATGAGGAAGATAGAAAGGGAAGGGGTAGAGAGACCTGGCCACCACTACGACCACGTCCCCATTGTCTGCCTTCTTGGAAACCCCAGTCGAAATCAACACGGATGGGACGATCATCAAGAATAGTTCCACTAATATATTTGACGGCGTCTTCAGTGTCTTGTCTAGAATAATATCTGGGAGGTAAGTAAAGAAAGAAGTGTAAGTAGAGAGAAGTAAAAGGGTATGAAGAATGGAAAAGTGAGTTTGGGGGACATACAGAATAAAGCAGAAACCACAAGGGGTTTTAGAGTTCTTATCCAAACCCATAGTTATCTTTTTGATCTCTCCAACTCTAGAAAAAAGCTCATAAACTTGTTCCTCCGTAGTATAAAAGGACATATTACCAACATAAACAGTTATGGAATTCTTCAAAGCAAGTTCAAATTCTTCCTGGTTTCCAGGAAATCGCCTGTCTCGATACGCTGATAGCTTGTTCAGATCCTATCAACAAAACACCCAAATTAACCATCAACCCCGACGACTACACACAATTCAACACAATACATACAAACATTAACAACAGACCTTGAAGAGTAAAGCCATTCTTCACCTGAACACAACAACATACAAACCAGTTGAATAACCAAATCAAATTCAGAAATTAGGAAGGGAATTGGGGATAATTCATAGGCTAGGGTTTTGGAACAACTAACCTAATACGCTCAATTAAATAATAAAACCAACCAATCAATCAAACAAAACACTTGAATGTCCAAACCTTGACGAGCTGAGTCGAGTCGAGTCGAGGCGAGCCGAGACGAGACGAGACGAGACGAGTCTCCCTCTTTTCTGTGTTTTCCGAACACAACCCTTTTCAATGCCTACTGCCTGTCTGCCTCTACTCACTAGTACAATATCGGACCTTTCGCTTTTCTAACAAAAAAAATAAACACTATTTGACTATTTTATTTTGTTCATGTATAATAAGAGCACTCGATTTGGTTCTCGACCTTGTCGGTATCTCTATTTGCCGTTTAAATTTTATTTTCATAAATTTCTCTTGTGGTTATAACTCTTACTTTTACTAAATTCGTTGTTATTGCTATTAGTTCACTACACATCTACACCCCCGTCATTATTATTAATTTTACTACTTCTGTTGCTGATATATTTTCACTACTTTTGTCGTCATTATTGTTAATTTCAATACTCATGTAGTCATGTTGCTGCTATACTTTCACCATTATCGCTATTATTATTTTTATATTTCTTGATTTTTTTTTTGTAACAAGGAACCCGCAACCGCTACCTTTGGTGCACACTGGGTAAATGTTTTTTATATTTTACTACTCACATGAGTGATTATTACCATATTTACTAAATGGAATATTGTTACAATAATTTTCAATACGAAAAAAATTATTGTTGATTAATATATTACCTATGTTCTATATTATATCTTTTGAAAATCTTATTTTCTTTGCCTTTCTGATAGTTTCGAAAACTCAATATATTACCTATATATATATATATAGAATTAGGATCATGTGAGTCCACCCTATCTTTTTGAATCCGTGAGTCCTAATCTCAACCATCAGATCAAGACGATCTAATGAATGAGATTACACTACTGATAGTAAGGGTATTTCTGTAATTTCGCGCCTTCCTATATAAGTCTTATTTTACACCTAAACTTCATTCCAATTCATTAACATTCTCTCTCTAACTTTCCTGACCTAAATTTCCTCTCTATTTTTTTTGTAATCTCCCTCACCTCCTGTGTCTTTTTGGATCTCATTTACTTTTTCTTTCTCAACTTTTAATAATTTATTTGTTCATCTTCTTCATTATTTGCAATGTCAGGTATTTCGATTAATTTTTCATACTCTCTGTATTTTTGTTCTTTTCCTTTTAATTTGATTATCTCTATTAGTATGATTGATTATCTCTATTAACTTTTGATTTGATCATCGTTATTGTTATTTTCGTTTTATTTCTTAGACTTGTGTTATGATTTTTCATCTCCTTTTATGTATTTTCATATTTCATGTATTTTTCAACTTTTATCATCTCGTTTTGTTATATATAGCATGATTTCTAGATCACTTTTATTTTTATTTTACGTTTTTTTATTGTTTTCATTGATGTAATTCTTCTATATGTGTTATTTCGTTATTTTTTGTTAAGCTTAAGTACTTACCAATATCTTTATGTCATCTCTTTGTTGTTTTTCCTTTTCTGAATACCTAATTAATGTAAATTAATATCATGTGTTATTCTTAAAAGTATCACATATTTAGCATGCTTTTGTTCAGATTTGTGCTTTACTCGAGTTTTAATTAGGTTTTGTAAATATCTGTTGTTGTTTACCTAATTAATGTAAATTAGTATCACACGTTATTCTTAACAGTATCACATGTTATAATAAATAGTATCACATGTTACACTTAACAATATCACAGTCTGAAATATACTGTATACAATACATAGTATAAATAATTTAATTTAATTAATATCACATGTTATAGTAAATAGTATCACATGTTACACTTAACAATATCACAGTCTAAACTACATTGTAATTCATTATACTTTTTCTTGCTAGAACGTATTGGATTAACATTTGTTGTAGATAATACTTTTATTACACCTGTTTCTACTCCATAATGCATACAACCTCATGATGTTATACTCAAAAGTTTCTTGATAGACATAATAACTCTGGTCCAAACCCTCCTTAGTTGTGAACTCTTTTACTTTCTTGGTCAAATGAGTCCTCTACTCATTTATGTTTCCCATTTTTATATTTCTATATTTCATTTTGTCACAAATATGGTTATTAAATGATGTTTTATTTTATTTTGTGCAGATTTCTTCGCTTGATGAGAATGATTAAGACTTTTGGGTATGCATGCTGAAGAGTGTTATAATACAACATCAATGAGCAAATGAAGTTCTTTTTGTAGCCATATAGTACAACATCAATGAGCAAATGAACTTTGTTTTGTAGTCAATTTTCTTATAAAGGCAATCTTTATTTTTAGATATCTTTCAAAGTGGTTACAGCTCTGTATTCTTTTTCAATATTTGGTTTGCACTTTGTTACTCCTAGATATCAGATTTTATTGTCTTTTCTAGGACTCTTTTGCAAAACATGAGTAACAACTTTATCAATGGAACTTGTTTTTTTTATAGAACGATGTTACTCTTATAATTTTGATACAGCAGTACGACTTTGTAGACAAAAAAATTGAAGTAACTCACTAATAATATCATATTTGCATCATGATTTTCCCTTTTTATTATGTTTTATAACAGTTTTAAATAAACAATATGTAGCGTCATAATATCACGAGATATTGAAAACAATATCACACGTTATAAGAAACAATATCGCATGATGTGGTTAACAATATCACATAATTGGAGTTAACAATATCACATAATTGGATTAACAATATCACACTATGCCATTAACAATATTACAACATTCAAGACACAATATCATAATTTTTCATAAACAATATCACAAAATACCAGCAGCAATACTAGTTTATGCATACATTAGACTACTTATTCGACCAACATTACATCAATTCCTTCTCAATAAAAGTTTTTTTTATCAATATCTTCTTAGTAGTCATTTGAGTTCCTTTCTCTACCTCTGCCTCTACACCAAGTACTTGCAACACTCTTGTATAATCTTTTCTACATCTTGAGCTCTTGCTTGTCCATCGTCATCATCTTAATTATCTTCCGCTTTTGGTACAAGCTTGCATATCTTCTAGGTAGCCACTCATGCATTCAACCTACAACATTATAAAAAAACCAGTGAAACTTCTATAAACAAATTATTCCAATATCCGCATACGCGCAACCACATTCCGGTTTATCAATCAACCATACCACTATTTGTTTGTTTTTTTAAAGCCCTTTTTTATTTGTCTTAGTCCAATTAATATGCTCGATTTATGATGATTAAGTATCACTAGTGTTCACATTCAATATCACATTATACCAACAACAATATCACATCCTTTTTTCCTCTGAAAGTAAAAAAGAACGTTCAATATTTTCTCATTATACATTCAGAGTTATCAATCACTCATGCAATTATTTGTTTCAATCCTTAGTCTTCCAATTATGATGATTAAGTATCACTAATGTTCGCATTCAGTATCACATTATAGTAACGACAGTATCACAAGTTTTTCATGTATCATAGTCAACATGTACATCTACATTACTGACTAACTAAACAATAACTCTAAATTTCTTAACTAAAATACTCACTAACTAAACAATAACTCTCAATTTCTCAACTATAATGTCTAACAAACTCAATTTCGTAATTTGAAACCCTAGATTTGATAATAATAAAAAATAAAACCCTAGGTTTTGCAATTAAATAAAAAACATCTAATAAACAACTACATAAGACAATCAATGATACATAATTAGTTCGATTTGCTTATATAATCACCAAAATCGTTCAAAATCCTCTATAACTAAAATATTTACAAATTTAAAGCAAGAACATGAAACTACCACAAATCATTCGACAACTAGTTCAAAGCCTTTGGTTTAATACTATCATATTCATGTAATTCAACATACATACTATAATTTCGAACAAAATCAACATGCTTAATCAATTTAATAGTACATAAATTATAAGAAAAGCATAAATAAAAAAACAAGTACCTGTAATGATTTTGGTGGCAAATCCACTAATATTATTCAAGTGTAGTGAATGAATTCATCTTGAAAGTTGAAATCAAGTTGAAATTTTACACATTTTGCAGTTTTTCGTGAGAATTTAGAGATGATTTTTGGAGATTTTGAAACTGATTTTTAGAGAGAGAAAAGGGGTTTCTTTTTGGCTGAGAATCATGACTTTTGTGGGTTATAATTAGAACCTACGTGGCGCAATCTTAGCGCTCCATATTTTTCAGATCCAACAGTTGTTATTTAGGACTCACGGACTCAAATATATGAGTGGACTCACCGGATCTTGCCTCTATATATATATATATATATATATATATATATATATATATATATATATATATATATATATATATATATATATATATATAGGAATTGAATCATGTGAGGCTCCCTTCTTAGGGTGAGGCAGCTGTACCCATCCTAGCCATCGGATCTAAAACATATGGATGTTTCAAAATTGTGCCACGTGCCCCTCAATAAAACTAACGTGAGCAATTGACAATTCCCTCATTAGTACTCTTTTACTCTTCCACACTCTTCCCCTCTTTCTTTCTCTTCTGTAACATCCAAACCTCCATTTTCATTGTGCAAAACCTCCATTTTTTATCGCAAGCTTCGTAATTTTCGATCTAGGTAATATATCTCATCCTAATTTGCGATTAGCTACTACTTACTTCACACTCATTGACAACCTGTTAATTTATTTGTTCAATTTTTTTAATTTTCGATCTACTATTTAGTAAGTTGAGTTCTTATTTTTTTTTTTTTCATTTTTCGATCTTCTTCTACACCTATTTGTTTGATTCGTTCCTTTCTTTTAGTATTTCATCCCTAGATTTTGATTTGTGTTCATTAATTTGTTTATTTTTGTTGATTCAACTACTTAATTAGTTGATACACTGAGTTGAGTTTATGTTTTGCAGGTTTCAATCGTTTTCTACGCTTATTTATCAATTCTGGTTCGATTTTAGGTACTTTCATTACTTGTCCATTCTTTGCTTCTTAATTTATCATGTATATTTTATATTAGCTTTTATCCTCGATTTGATTTCTTTTGATTTTTATGTTATTTTTGTGATGTTAAATTTAATCAGTGATTAAATGATCATTTATAAATTTAAATCAACAGTAGTGAGTTACTTGTTTCAATTTTCGTCATTAATTACGTCTTTCATGCTAGATCTTGTGCTTTATTTGATTTCTTGAACTTTTTTTAGATTTCTAAATGCTTAATAGTTGAATGTTATTCTCTGATTTTGTGATTGTTTTTACAAGTGAAATCAGCAGTTATTAGCCGTCTCGTCTAGTTGAATTTAAGTGTCATACCTAGATGTGAGTCCTAATGTGTACGGAAACAACTTTAATAGCTTCTAAATTGCATGATCCAAGTGAATAATCTCAAACCCTTGTATATAGGGCGATTTCGCTGTTTTTCCCCCTGTACACTCCTACTTTTCAGCCCTATATGTATGTAAACTTTGTGATTTCCATACTCCGTACAACATTGATATTGTGTAGAAATGTAGGTGTAGTTTGAAAAACTGAAAAATGTAACATCTGGAAATTAGTTGGGAATGTAGCTAAGTATGTGATAGGCAGTTGTTATGTTACTTTGGAAGTTGTTAAGTTATAAGTTACGACTTAGAATATATAATGTAAATTTGTTTGATTAAAACTGTTATGAAGATGAAATCTATAATTTTTTGAAAATCTTTCTCGTGTATTGAATTTGCCAAAATCGTTCAAAAAACCTTAAATCCCAAAACTAATACCATTTGACATCATAAGTTTCGTTCTGATATGTGTGTTAAAATTAAGTGTCACACCTACATGTAAATCACCAGTTTTGTGATCTTGTGCTCTATTTGACTTGTAACTGAATCTATATCAGGTAAGGGCATAACCCTGCCTATACACAGTTGTTACGGGCCTTACGGCCATACAATAGAACACATACTGCAACTCCTTCACTACCACTTTATAGAGAGTGAGAAATCTGAAAGATAATGATACCTCATCTTGAGATTGTGTGACTTAATTATATATTTCATACCTACATTGCGATTTTTGTTCAATTTTGTTGATTCAATTACTTAATTAGTTTAGCTAGTGAGATCAGCTCTTGTTTTGCAAATTTCGATCATTTTCCCGCTTATCCGTTTGATTCGTTCCGCTAGTTCTACTGTGTATGTCTCTTATACTTGATTTTTTCACACTCGTCACATTGTCTCAGTCGCGGTGTAATGTCTGCCTTTATTTTGTGAATCCTACGCCTAAGGTTTGTGAATCTTGAACTTTGTGGTGTGAGTCTAAGACCTTAGTTTGTGAAACTGCTGTGAACATAGGAACTGACTTTGTGAAAGTAGGCCTTTATTTTGTGAATCTTACGCCTGAGGTTTGTGAATCTTGGACTTTGTGGCGTGAGTCGAGCACATTACTTTGTGAAACTGCTGTGAATTTTGGTATCGACTTTGTGAAAGTAGGCCTTTATTTTGTGAATCTTGCGCCTAAGGTTTGTGAATCTTGGATTTTGTGGTGTGAGTCGAGCATCTTACTTTGTGAAACTGCTGTGAATTTTGGTATCGACTTTGTGAAAGTAGGCCTTTATTTTGTGAATCTTGCGCCTAAGGTTTGTGAATCTTGTATTTTGTGGTGTGAGTCGAGCATCTTACTTTGTGAAACTGCTGTGAATATAGGCATTGTCTTTATGAAACTAAGGATATATTTTGTGAATCTTACCCATATTGTTTGTAAATCTTAGACTTTATTTTGTGAAACTACATAAGAAAATGTCCTATGTTCACAACACAAAGTCTAAGATTCACACATTACCTCTTTATTGATACTTTAATGTATGTGTTTGTTATTTGTTAAATGCATAACTCAATTTCCACTATATTATCTATAAGCTCAAAAGGTAGAGCAT
>JAIUZE010001763.1:0-31144 GCA_022085475.1 Heliosperma pusillum
GATTATTCCAGCCTTACGAACGTGGAGGTAGCCAAGGGAATGAGAGTACAAAGCACAAGACAAAATAGTGCTCAAACCGTATCATTTGTAAAAACCGACTCAAAGTGGGAACATACCAAAAACCGTCACAAAACATGAGAATAGGGAATCATATAAGTTTAAATATGATAAACATGAGTCAATACATGATACATAAGCATTAGAACAAGTTTATGAAGCATAATGAATAAAAAACATAGATCACCTCTCCAAAACAACGTTGTTTGGAAACCAACGAAAACAAGGGTCCACTTCAAACGGTCATAACTAGAGTTCTAGACATGCAAATGCAGAAACTCTAAATGGAGGTGATAGCTTATCCTCTTACGGTTCCAACGGGATGTCACAATCTTAAAACAAGCAAGTAACGAAGGATATATGATCATTTTACAAAAAGAGGTCAGTGCAGGAAAACTGCAGTCGGCCGCGCGTAACGCTGCTTGCGCCACCACGACGCAGCCTGCATCCTACGACGAAGCCAGCCTCCCATGACGCAGCCTGCGTCCCACACGGGATTCAGGAACGATCAAAACCAACATGTTATCAACAACAAAAATCCTCATTTATCATCACAAACTATAAATTCTCATATCAATTAACAACTAACAACATCCATCAACAACAACACAAGTCCTAAGCATACTAACCATAATCTAAATACGATTACTAGCCTAGAAAACACATAAAACACGTAAATGATATCGAGTAACCCTTCACCGTTACCTTTATGCGTCTTTAAACGATTTCTAAGCCTTCCTCCACTAGATAGTAATCTTTGTCGGGGTCTAGAAAGTCTCCACCTAAACAAAGACGGCAAAAGATGAATATAATTCACATTTGAGAAAGACGGATAAATTGAAAAGCGAGAAAGACGGTAATTTTATTACCAAAACGGATAGAGGAAGATAAGAGGGGAAGAATAAGACGAACTTACGTGAATTTAAGCGAGAAACGAATGAGATATGATGAATCTAAGCTTGGATCAAAAATGGAGGCAAGGGTTTTGGGTTTCTTAGAGAAGAAGGAAAGTTTGAGTTGTGTTGTGTTTGTGTGAGGGAGTTAGGGTTTAGAAGGGAGTATATGAGGGAAAAAGTCAACGAAAGTCAAATACGACCTAAGACGGGATTTACCTGAAATCTCGCGAAACATCCAAATACGAACTCGGAAATTCTAAATTCGACTCGGAAAATTAAATTCTAAATTAAAACTTAATTTCGCTGAAAAGTATCCGTAAAATATTTTCACTATAAAAATAGGGTACATTTCCGGGTGTTACAGATGCATTGTGTACCCTCTTTTTGGAGAAAATGGATTTCTTTTGCTTTTATATTTGGATTTTTTCTTTTGGTTGGATGTTTGGACTTGTTATTGGAGACGCCTGGTGACTTGTCCTGCACTTACTAACGTTTGTTTTAATTTTCGATTTCACTATTTTGATATTGCTTTGATTTGGATAACTAGAGTACTCGTTCGCGACGGGCACTCCTGCGATCCGTAAATAAAGTTTCGCACTCATGAAAAGTCTTCTTAAACTGTTTTCGAGAAGAACCTCGTTTCATAAATGTTTCCCTTGTAAAAGCTTTCGTGTTAATTTTGAAAACCGATTCTTGTCCTTGATACTTTTATTTTCTACTCTCAAGTTTCGAGGACGAAACTTTTTAAAAGGTGGGGTGATTGTAACATCCGCAAATGTACCCTATTTTTATAGTAAAAATATTTTACGGATACTTTTCAGCGAAATTAAGTTTTAATTTAGAATTTAATTTTCCGAGTCGAATTTAGAATTTCCGAGTTCGTATTTGGATATTACGCGAGATTTCAAGTAAATCCCGTCTTAAGCCGTCTTTGACTTTTTTCTTGACTTTTCCACTTACTCTCTTCTTATACTCCCTTTAACCTAACTTTCCCTCACAACTCATTTCTTTCTTCTTCTATAAGAAAACCCCATAAAACCTAGTTTCCATTTCTTCCAAGCTTAGATTCGTCATAACACGTTCGTTTCTCGCTCAAATTCACGTAAGTTCATCTTATTCTTCCCCTCTCATCTTCCTCTATCCGTATTGGTAATAAAACTACCGTCTTTCTCGCTTTTTAAATTATCCGTCTTTCTCAAGGTGAATGATATTCATCTTTTGTTATCTAATTGTAGGTGGAGACTTTCTAGAAATCAATTAAAGACGCGAAAAGGTAACGGTGAAGGGTTACTCGATACCATTTTACGTGTTTTTAATGTGTTTTCTATGTTAGTAATCGTATTTAGAATAAGATTAGTAATCATAGGAATTGGGTTGTTGATGATAGTTGTTGTTAGTTGATAATTGATATGAGAATTGATGATTTATGATAATAGTTGATGATGGTTGAGTTTAGAACAAATTGGAGTTGTCTTGACCCAAGTCACGGTCGTGAAACTCATGTCACTAGCGTGAAATACTGGCTGACCATATACCCTTGCGTAACAGAGAGTTTCACGGGCGTGAAATACAAGTCACGGTCGTGACTTGTGCAGTTTTTCGTAAAATGATCATATCTCCTTCGTTACTTGCTTGTTTTGGGCTTGTGACCTATCGTTGGAACCGTAAGAGGATAAGCTATCACCTCCATTTAGAATTTCGGTATTTTCATATCTAGAACTCTAGTTATGACAGTTTGAAGTGGACCCTTGTTTTAGTTAGTTTCCAAACTTGTTGTTTTGAGATAAGATCTATGTTTCCTATTTAGTATGCTTCTTAAACTTGGTCTAATTCTTATGTATCATGTATTGATTAATGTTTATCATATTTACATTTATATAATGCTTTATTCTCATGCTTGGTGACGGTTTTTGGTATGTCCCACTTTGAGTCGGTTTTTACAAATGTTACGGTTTGAGCACTATTTTGTCATATGCTTTGTACTCTCATTCCCTTGGCTACCTCCACGTTCGTAAGGCTGGAATGTCGGAACGGGGATGTATCCTACTGCTTAATTGCATGTGTTAGTGGGCATACGACGACGTTGTTGGGAGGCGAACGCTTGCGTTGATCGACCCGGCCGTCAAATGTTGTGTACTTGCGAGGTGGTGTTATTTGCATGTAGCGTACCGCTTGTTATGAGGCTTGTGCTCTTTTCCGCCTCTTTCGTGAATTATCGACCGAATTTGGGGTACTCGGCGTCTATGATTGACCGAGTCTTGGATGCGAAACGTTTATCGCATGTCGAACCGGAAAATGTGATTTCGGGATTCTGGCCAGATTTAGACTAGGGACCGGATATTATATCGTCGTTCTACCGGAGGAAATTAGTCCACATATACGAAATGAATTGAATCGTGTATGCGTTCAGGGAAATGCTTATCCCGTGGAGCCTTTTAATCATACTTGCCATGTACACGGTGCTAGTGCGTTTCATTTACCGTGAGAGAGTCGTCTTTGTGTCGTTGTGTGTTTGGATGGATGATTACATGATTGATTATTCATGATCATTGCATGACTTGGCATGGTTTATTTGTCGAGTCTCAATCTTATCAAACTTATACCGCTAACGGTGAGATGTAAGCCCTAGTGAGCGTATTTGGTTGCCTAAGAGTGTCTTCCCCGAGTCTTTGTATAACATGATGGATTCGGATTTGTATTACATATGCTCTTATCTTTATATATTGAATTGCCTATCTATCCTTATCGTATTTCACATGTATATCTATATATATATGCTTCTACTTTTGGTATTTCCTTCGATGTACGTTTAATGTGATATGGCTTGGAGAACCCGGAGTTACTCCCCACTGACTGTGGCGTTCATGTTTTTCATGGATGAACATGTTGCTTGATTTGGATGGCTTTTTGTTATGATATTTTGGGTTCGGGTGTGAGCTAGCGGCCGTTGTCCCTGGATGAAACACCTCTAGACGATTTTAGCTTGTTTGCTAAACACTTTTACTTTGTTAACATTTGGAGAGACTTCGTCTTTTGTTGTAGTTTGTTTCGTACTTTGGTTTGTAATATTTGACACTCCTCGTATACTTCTTCTTGCATGTATAAAAGTTTTAAAAACTTCATATTTCCGCTATACAATTCACATGCTTGTATGATTTATATTTCCGCATTCGCGAGGGTTGTCACAAATATCGTCCGAAGTACATGTAAGTCAAGGTTGCGATTATTCACTAGTAGAAAAAACCCCTACAGTGGCGGTTCTAAATGACCTTTTGTGGCGATTTTTAAAGGTTCAGGGTCCGTCGTATATCACGGCTTCGTATATACTTTGCGTCGGTTGTACAACCGCCACTACAACCTATCTACGATGGCGGTTCTTACTTTAGAACCGCCACCATAACTTATCTATAGTGGCGGTTTTAACTGTAGAACCGCCACTATAAATTATCTATTGTGGCGTTTCTAAAGTAGAACCGCCACTATACTTTATCTGTCGTTGTAGTTCTAATTTAGAACAGCCACCGTAGCTAATCTATTGTGGCAGTTCTAAGTTAAGAATCACCATAATAGGCACACCTATAGTGGCGCTTCTAACTTGGGAACCGCCATCATAAATAGGTAGATTTTAAAAAATAAAAATTGCGATCTAAATTTTGCAGCAATATCCTATAAAGTTGACAATCCAGGTATCAAAATGAACAAACGATACATTTACAAGAATGCAACAAACTTCCAAAAACCTTTCATATCGTCGGTGTTGAAAAATTATACATGAATCCGAAGTTTATAACTAATCACTAGATTGAACAATTAAAAGATATGTATGCACCCTACAACCTACAAGCAGCTAGAAAAAAAAAGTTATAATTCACAGGCTTTACAGAAGTAATGCGTCATACCAGTAGCAACATAAAATACAATCTGGATGACTGGATTTATATTTCCTTTGACCTTGAACCAGGATTCCTATTAGGATCTGCAGTTCGGAGACTATTTTCTCATGTATGGACCCTTTGCGCCCTGAAACGATGCAAAGAAATTTCATCTTGTTATTATAACAGCACATCAACCCAGTTACTCTCTTAGGCTCTCACAATATAATATATTATATTCCATTAAAAAGAGGATGTGGAAAATGAAAAGAAAAAAAAATTCAAGTTATTCCACATCACCATTATAACAGTTGCTGGCAAATTTTCTTAAAAATGCACGAGTTGTGAAGATTTGTTTATGATCAAAAAATTTTAGTCATCCAACTCAAATAGAAAGCAATCGACATAATGATAACTTGAACAATGTCATAAATACTAAAAGATAGGTGCTATAGAGTGTGTCCAAGTTTACGCATATAGGCCTCTCCTAAAGCTCAAACATAAATATGCGTATGAGAGAGGTTTCGTATAGTGACATTATACTGAGACCAGCCCACATTTGGTAATAACTAGGTAGTTATTATCTGATTCGGTGGGAAGACGAATACGAGAAGGATTTATAATTAAATGGGGTTGGTCTCACATTATACTAAAATAACTAAATGAGCAGTCTCAGAAAACTAACAGAATCTCACAAAATGTACGAACTTTAATAAATCTGTAAAGCATGTTTGAGAGGTACTATGTTTAGAGTCAACATAAGATAGATTGCTAGTAATCAGTTATACGAGAGTTTATCCACTGAATATGTTTGTTTAGTGATAGAATCAGTTGTTTTGTGTCAACATAAGGCAGAGATAATTGTTGGTTGAATATGCGTGGGCAAAGAAAGAACAGCTATCATAGTCAGGTTGGACACATTCAAGAAGCATAACTGACATTTGAATACATCTAATACATCTAAACAATCAACTGAATTAGGTTTGTAAACTTACCAGGAAAGAGGAAGTGGTGGCGGACAACGGTAGCGTTAGACAGAGGGCAGCGGTGGTGGTTGCGAGCAAGATCGATTTCAAGTTAGCAAATTTAACCTGCACATTTATTTTCAAAGTAATAATTCTTAGCATCTGAAATTATATCCTATCTTAAATTCTTGTCAACACAAATTAATAGCTCTGATTATTGTTTTATACTTGAGGAAGATGGGTGTGTTAGCATTTAGCGCTTGACAGTGAGGGGATGGTGTAAAACGATAAGGATTTGGAGATGAGCAGTGCACAACCCGTATTTCACATGAACTAAATTTCATAAGAATGAGATTTGAATCAAATTCTGAATATTACCAAATACAAATATTCTGATTTGCCAAACAAGAAATTTGATTTGTCAAATTCTGAATATTTTCAAATACCTATAATGTTTACCAAGAAAATACTCGGGATTGTGCATGTTCTACACCGGATGTTAGACAACATCTCCTAAGAAACCAGCTCCAATACCTATTTAGTTCACTCCTCACTCATGCTACACAGTGTACGAATGAAGTAATAAGAACCCTTTATCACAATGACAAGTCAAAACATTGCCTCTTTGTAAACTTGAGGGACTACACATCAAAGAACCTGATGCTTAGCCTTTCTGTTAGTTCAGAAATTGATGCTTGATTCATCGTTTGAATATACACCAACCAAACAAATTGGGAATTCACAAAACCAAATAATCTCTTCAATAGTCGATAAATCAATACTAGTCACACTAAATCAATACTAGTCACACTAATCAATATAACCAATTCAAATAAATTCATGTAAAAAATCAGATTACAAAACCCCAAACTTAAATTAAGGTTTACTTTTACTGAAATTATAAACAAAAAAAAGAAGAAAATGATAACTATTTAATTGAAGAGAACAAAAAAGATTGAAAGTACCAATAAAGAAGAAGAAGAAGAAAAATGATCAAGTTCAGCACATAGAGGCGACGTGGAAAGAGGGCAACTGCGTGTGTCGGTGACGGTGACGGTGACGATGACGGTGAACGAAGGTAGAGAGATAAAGGATTATCGCTGGGGTTGTGTGAGTAGTGTCGTGGTGGTGAGAGTGGGATATGGTTGTAGGTGTCCTTCCGTTGTGGGAGTTATTTGTTTTGGGTATGAATGTGGAGAAATTGGTAATGGGGAAATGGGACAATAGATTACTCCGTATATATTAATAGCAGTAGCTTATAGCGTCGGTTGTAAATTTGTAGTAGAACCGTCACAAATCCCTCGTGCAGCGGTTTTATATAGAAGCGTTGTAAAGAGCTCTCCAAAAGTAAAACAAATTAATGTCGGTTTTGTAAAAAAACTGCCACTAAAGCTCTATAGTGGCGGTTTTAAAATAAAACTGCCACAAAAAAAAATTTATCGCGTCAGTTCTTGATCTAAACCGCCGCAAATAGTTTATTTATTACTTTTTACGTCGTTTTCTATTAGAACCGCCACGGTAGCAGCGTCACGATAGAGGTTTTTTCTATTAGTGATTCAATCGCTTTTCTCCCTTTTATCAATAGTTAATTAGGATGCTTAGTTTAATTCGTTATCATTTAATTGCTTTTAATGATGATTAGAAGGTAAAAATTAATTAAAGTGAAACTTTATTTTGTTTAATGGTGTTTAGGATGTCACAAATTATCTGGACTGAAATTTTGATTAGTTTGTTAATGTTGATTCACATATTAGTTGGTTGTGATTTTAATTATGAAGTAATTTAAATTGAATTGAATTAATTTGATTAATGACATGTTTAATTGAGATAGTTTGACAAATTAATGAAATTAATTTATTTTTCATGTTAAGCCATGTAGAATATCATGTTTTAATTGTGTCCATGTCATTGGCATGTTGGTTACTCGATTTGATTTTCATTATGAAATAGTTAACTTTGAATCATATAATTAATTTGGTCTTGTGAACTAACCATTAACATTTGTTATTCCGTCTTATGCTGAGAGTAAGAACATCTCTTTGCCCTCACTTTCTTGCTTGTTTATACTAGTTTAAACAAACTCATGTGCTAAAATAACTTCGACGATAATTAAATGCATTAAAACGACATAGATTGGATGTCACATGTGAAGGCTTAAAACTGTATGATTGCATTGCATATGACACGTCTTCGAATAGCCATTCATTTGTTTAGTAGAGACCGTTTTGTAACGGGCGGGGTTGAGTGTTCTTTAAATGACATTTAATTAACTTCCTAACACGTAACCTCACACGAACTTAAAATCTCTAAATTTGGTTTCTAAATTCCATTAAAAATATAGTGGCGACTCTTTCAAAAGCTTAAAGCTAAAAAATGTGTTTTAAGAAATAAACCCGTTTTGCGTGGATCGAATTCCCTCATCCACACATAAACGTAAAAGAGTTAGTAGGAACGACATTCAAGTCCATCATGTGTACATTTCTCTTGCGATGTCTTTCAAGTAGAACACTACTAGTGCCCTCGATTATGATACGATAAATATCAGAATGAAATACAACTTTATTTCCTTTGTCGAACAATTGAGATATACTAAGTAGGTTATGCTTTATACCTCTTACTAAATAGACATCACTAATAGCATGAGAGGAGGAAAAACCGATTTTGCCAACACCAATTATGTGACAACCCTCGCGAATGCGGAAATAAAACAAAACAAGCATGTGATTTATATAGCGAAAAATACGGTATTTTTAAAACTTTTTACATGCAAATAGAAAGGTACGAGGAATGTCAATAATTACAAACCAAAATATAAAATACTACAAGAGACGTAGTCTCTCAAAATGTTAACCAACATCAAAGTTATTAGCAACTAGCTAAACAACGTCTAGAGGTGACTCATCCAGGCCAACGCCCGCTAGCTCACACCCGAACCCAAAATACCACAAGCAAAAAGCCATCCAATCAAGCAACCTGTTCATCCATGAAAAACATGAACGCCACAATCAGTGGGGAGTAACTCCGGGTTCTCCCAGCCATATCACATTAAACGTACATAAACGGAAATACGAATGTAGAAGCATGCATGTATAAATATACATGTGAAGTACGAGAAGGATAAATAGGCAATTCATTATATAAAGATAAGAGCATATGAAGTACAAATCCGTACCCATCATATTATAGAAAGACTCGGGGATGACACTCTTAGGCAACCATATACTCTCACTAGGGCTTGCATCTCACCGTTAGCGACATAAGTTTGATAAGATTGAGACTCGACAAACAAACTATGCCAAGTCACCCAAATATCAGGAATAATCAATCATATAATCATCCAACCAAACGTACAATACGTTGACGACATCTCTCACGGTAAATGACACGCACTAGCACCGTGTACATGGCAAGTATGATTAAAAGGCATCCACGGGATAAAACATTTCCTTGAACGCATACACGATGCTACATTTCGTATATGTAGACTAATTTCCACCCGGTAGGACGACGATAATAATACGGTCCTAGTCTAAACCTGGCCAGACTCTCGGAATAAACGTTTTCCGATTCGACATGCGATGACATTTCGCATCCAAGACTCGGTCAATCATAGACGCCGAGTACCCCAAATTCGGTCAACCTTCACGAAAGAGGCGGAAAAGAGCACAAGCCTCATAACAACGGTACGCTACATGCAAATGACACCACCTCGCAAGTATACAACATTTGACGGCCAGGTCGATCAACGCAAAGCGTTCGCCTCCCAACAACGTCGTCATATGCCCACTAACACATGCAATTAAGAAGTAAGGATACACTCCCCGTTCCGACATTCCAGCCTTACGAACGTGGAGGTAGCCAAGGGAATGAGAGTACAAAGCACATAGAAAATTAGTGCTCAAACCGTAACATTTGTATAACCGACTCAAAGTGGGACATATCAAAAACCGTCACAAAACATGCGATACAAGCGAAGCGATTATCATATATTCGAAACATTAATATTTAAAGTCAACTTATAGAGTCAAACCCGGAAGTAAACAAAAGTCAAAGTCAAACCCAAGACCCGAGACCCAAACCCGACAATTGGAGTGGCCTACAAAAAAATCATCAATGCAAGAAATCTAAGTCCAAAGGGTCAAGGAAAGTCAAGGCGGAAACTAGAATTCAAAAGTTCTACTTTGGAAAAACTGGCAGCAAGAAACGTTGCCAGCGCCAGGAAACGCTGCCAGCGTCCCACGACGCTGCCAGCGTCTGTTGACGCTGCCAGCGTCTGTGGACGCTGCCAGCGTCCTGGTCTCAGGCACGCGATCCTTCATTCCGTCTTGTTATCAACATACCAAAAATCATCATTTAGCCTCACAAACCATCAATTCTCATATCAATTATCAACTAACAACAACCATCATCAACAACACAATTCCTATGATTACTAATCCTATTCTAAATACGATTACTAAAATAGAAAATACATAAAACACGTAAATGATATCGAGTAACCCTTCACCGTTACCTTTTCGCGTCTTCAATCCGCGTCGATGTCCTCTTCTATCAAGAAGTAGTCTTTGTCGGGGTCTTGGAGGTCACCACCTACAATTTGATAATAAAAGATGAATATAATTCACCTTTGAGAAAGACGGATAAATTGAAAAGCGAGAAAGACGGTAATTTTATTACCAATTAAGATAGAGGACGATGAGAGGGAAAGAATAAGACGAACTTTAGTGAATTTGAGCGAGAAACGAAGGAGTAGAATCGATATTAAATTGGAACAAATATGGAGGCTAGGGTTTTTGGTGTTTACTTGGTGAGGAAGAAGAAGAAGATTGAATGAGGGTGAGTTAGGGTTAAGGGAGTCTATGGAGTAAGTGGAAAACATATGGGAAAAGCCCCAAAACGTCTTAAGACGTAACTTACTCGAAATCTCGCGTAAAGTCTAAATACGAACTCGGAAATTCTAAATTAGACAAAGGAAATTTAATTCTAAATTAAAACTAAATTTTGCTGAAAAGTATCCATATAATATTTTTACTATAAAAATAGGGTACATTTGCGGGTGTTACAATCACCCCACCTTTTAAAAAGTTTTGCCCTCGATACTTGAGCGAAAGAAAGATACCCTAATCGAATAGGCTTGGATATTTAATTTGCATAGAAGCTTCCGTTTCTCACGTCTCTTCTTCAACATTAGCACATCTCCACAAGATTTTCACTAAAGGCACCACTTTACTTGTCAACTTCTTATCCTTGCGATCTAGGATGCGGATCGGCTTCTCTTCAAAGGACAAATTCGGTTCAAGCTCGGGCATTTCCGCTTGAAAGACATGGCTTGGATCACTAACGTACTTTCTCAACTGAGAAACATGGAATACATCATGAACCTTAACCAAATTCGGGGGCAAGTCCAACTTGTAAGCAACGGCGCCAATCCTTTTCACAATATCAAAGGGTCCAATGTATTTCGAGCTCAATTTACCCTTTACACCAAACCGTTTAACACCCTTCATTGGAGATACTTTCAAGAACACTTTATCTCCAACTTCAAACTCTAACGGTCTTCTTCGGATATCGGCATAAGATTTTTGTCGGTCTTGAGCGGCTTTCATTCTATCACGAATGACTTTCACATGATCAATAGTCTCAACAAGGACATCGGGACCTAAGTCACAAACGTCACTCAATTGATTCCAACATATAGGACTTCGGCATTTCCTTCCATAAAGAGCTTCATAAGGAGCCATCATGATCGAGGCATGATAACTATTGTTGTAAGAAAACTCCACCAACGGTATACTCTTTTCTCAACTAGATTGGAAGTCGAGTGCACAAGCCCTAAGCAAATCCACGTTCCACGAATTCCAACTTCAACTTCCGAAACTCAATAGAAAGATCAACGGGTAATACCGATATAACATTCAAGGAATGAGAAGATTTCCTACTAAGAGCATCGGCTACAACATTAGCCTTCCCTTCATGGTACAACAACTCAAAATAATAATCATTCACCAATTCCAACCATCTTCTTTGTCTCATATTCAACTCTTTTTGAGTAAATATGTACTTCAAACTTTTGTGATCGGTGAATATACGACAATGAACACCAATAAGATAGTGTCGCCACACTTTCAAAGCATGAACCACGGCGGCCAATTCCAAATCATGAGTAGGATAGTTCACTTCATGAACTCTCAACTGTCTCGAAGCATAAGCCACCACTTTCCTACTTTGCATAAGTACACAACCTAATCCCATTTTGGAAGCATCACAATAGACATCAAAGTCTACACCATCTTCAGGTAAAGTCAACACCGGAGCGGTAGTCAACCTTTTCTTTAACTCTTGAAAAGCGGCTTCACAAGCTTCAATCCATACGAACTTGGTTTCCTTCTTCAACAATTGGGTCATTGGTATAGCAAGCTTTGAGAAATCCTTGACAAATCTACGGTAATAACCAGCTAAACCAAGAAAACTTTGGACTTCTCTTACATCGGTCGGACTCTTCCAATCCACCACAGCTTCAATTTTAGAAGGATCCACCATTACACCTTCTTTAGAAATTACATGCCCATGAAAGGACACCTTAGGTAACCAAAATTCACACTTGGAGAATTTGACAAACCACTTTTGACGACGAAGAACACCTAAAATAGTCCTTAGATGAATAGCATGTTCTTCTTCGGTCTTGGAGAAAATAAGAATATCGTCAATGAACACCACCACACACTTATCAAGATACTCACTAAATGTGCGGTTCATTTGATCCATAAAAATAGCGGGAGCATTTGTCAATCCAAAAGGCATCACCTTGAACTCATAATGACCATACCTTGTAATAAAAGCGGTCTTCGGAATATCAACATCTCGAACAGGAATTTGGTGATAACCGGATCTCAAATCAATCTTGGAAAAAGTAGAAGCAGCCTTTAGTTGATCAAACAAATCTTCAATCCTTGGCAAAGGATACCTATTCTTGATTGTAATTCGGTTCAATTCACGGTAATCAATACAAAGCCTCATAGAACCATCTTTCTTCTTCACAAAGAGAACGGGAGCACCCCAAGGCGAGGCACTTGGTCGAATAAAACCTTTTTCAATCATATCATCAAGCTGCTTCCTTAACTCTTTCAACTCGGTTAAAGCCATACGGTAATGAGCTTTGGCTATTGGTCCAGAACCAGGTACAAGATCAATGAAAAACTCAACATCACGCTCGGGAGGAATCCCAGGCAAGTCTTCAGGGAATACATCAACGAATTCACGAACTATAGGCACATCTTCAATATTTGGCAAAGAGGTAGTTGAAGAAGTCACAATACACAAGTATGCTTGGTGACCCTTTCTTACCATACTCACCAATTTCATTGCGGAAATCAAAGACACACCCTTTCGGGGATGAGATCCCTTATAGGTTATTCTAACTCCTAAAGGACACGGTGGCTCTAAAATTGAGAACATACCCGTAATTATCTCCGGATGAGCATCGGCTTTGGCTCGGCTCATAACGAAAATAGAACCCTTAGGTTTGGCAATTGGAGGGGGCAATTTACGATCGGGGCAATCCTCATAACGGTGACCACCCTTTTGGCAAAAGAAGCAAATATAAGGTCGGTTGGAACAAGTCACACCGGGGTGGTGTGGTTGTCTACAATGGTTACATAAGCGACCTTGAGCTTGAGGAGGAGCATAAGGCCTATGAGCCACGTTAGAAGTAGCTCGGGGAATGAAAGGAGCGGGAGCTCTTGTACTAGCATTTGAAGGAGGATTGAATCTCCTCTTGTTGGCATAAGAGTTGGAGGAAGACGGAGTAAACGGTCTCTTCCCATAGACATTTGGCCTAGGAGTGAAAGAAGGAGAAGGATTATTCATCATAGCTTCATCCCTATTGGCCTTCATGGAGTTCTCGGCCCATAAAGCATCATCATATAAATCCCCAAAGGAAGTAGTATTCCTCCTCACTTTAATTTGAAGGAAAGCACTAAGCTTATTGCGGTAGTAGAAAGCTCGGTCCTCGTCATCTTTGATAAGCCTCGGAGCAAAATGAGCAAGCTTGTTGAACTCTGAGGTAAAGTCTTGTGCCGACAAGTTACCTTGCTTGAAGTCAATAAATTCCTTGAGCCTTTGTTGCTTTAGCTCCTTGGGATAAAATCGACCTTCAACTAGAGCTTTGAAACAAGCCAAATTGAAATCATCTTCAAGAGTAGCGGTGGCGCTAGTAATCGCCCACCAATTATCTGCTTCCATTACAAGGAAGTGCTTTGCAATCCTTACCTTCTCCTCTTCACAGACTTGGTATAAATCAAATTGCTTCTCCATTTCTCGGAACCATTTCGATAACTCGGTAGGGTCCGGCTCTCCACCGTAAGGTATAATCTTACTCCTAGCTATTTGACTTACCACCCAAGCGTAGCCTCCTTGGTGGTTATCTTCTCTACGAGGGGGGACTTGGTTGGCTAGAGCAATAGCCGCATCTTGTTGATTCTTCAACACTTGCGTAAGAGCTTCTAGCATAACATTCTCTACTACTCGAGGTCTAACCATCTTCATAAGAAACAAAAACAAAACAAGTTAATCTTAACACTTAGCATAAACAAATAGACTACCAAGTAAAATCCTTAACTTCTAACCATCTCTCATTTATTATTTCAAGGTCAAGTAGTTTAAGTCTAAGGTTCACGTGTGTGCGTCGGGAGCGATAAAGCTCTGATACCAACTGTGACAACCCTCGCGAATGCGGAAATAAAACATAACAAGCATGTGATTTATATAGCGGAAAATACGGTGTTTTTAAAACTTTTTACATGCAAATAGAAAGGTACGAGGAATGTCAATAATTACAAACCAAAATATAAAATACTACAAGAGTCGTAGTCTCTCAAAATGTTAACCAACATCAAAGTTATTAGCAACTAGCTAAACAACGTCTAGAGGTGACTCATCCAGGCCAACACCCGCTAACTCACACCCGAACCAAAAATACTACAAGCAAAAAGCCATCCAATCAAGCAACCTGTTCATCCATGAAAAACATGAACGCCACAATCAGTGGGGAGTAACTCCGGGTTCTTCCAGCCATATCACATTAAACGTACATAAACGGAAATACGAAAGTAGAAGCATGCATGTATAAATATACATGTGAAATACGAGAAGGATAAATAGGCAATTCATTATATAAAGATAAGAGCATATGAAGTACAAATCCGTAACCATCATATTATAAAAAGACTCGGGGATGACACTCTTAGGCAACCATATACTCTCACTAGGGCTTGCATCTCACCGTTACCGGCATAAGTTTGATAAGATTGAGACTCGACAAACAAATCATGCCAAGTCACCCAAATATCATGAATAATCAATCATATAATCATCCAACCAAACGTACAGTACGTTGACGACATCTCTCACGGTAAATAATACGCACTAGCACCGTGTACATGGCAAGTATGATTAAAAGGCATCCACGGGATAAAACATTTCACTGAACGCATACACGATGCTACATTTCGTATATGTAGACTAATTTCCTCCCGGTAGGACGACGATAATAATACGGTCCTAGTCTAAACCTGGCCAGACTCTCGGAATAAACGTTTTCCGATTCGACATGCGATGACATTTCGCATCCAAGACTCGGTCAATCATAGACGCCGAGTACCCCAAATTCGGTCAACGTTCACGAAAAAGGCGGAAAAGAGCACAAGCCTCATAACAAGCGGTACGCTACATGCAAATGACACCACCTCGCAAGTATACAACATTTGACGGCCGGGTCGATCAACGCAAAGCGTTCGCCTCCCGACAACGTCGTCATATGCCCACTAACACATGCAATTAAGTAATAAGGATACACTCCCCGTTCCGACATTTCAGACTTACGAACGTGGAGGTAGCCAAGGGAATGAGAGTACAAAGCACATAGAAATTTAGTGATCAAACCGTAACATTTGTAAAACCGACTCAAAGCGGGACATATCAAAAACCGTCACAAAACATGCGATACAAGCGAAGCGATTATCATATATTCGAAACATTAATATTGAAAGTCAACTTATAGAGTCAAACCCGGAAGTCAACAAAAGTAAAAGTCAAACCCGAGACCCGAGACCCAAACCCGACAATTGGAGTGGCCTACAAACAAATCATCAATGCAAGAAGACTAAGTTCAAAGGGTCAAGGAAAGTCAAGGCGGGAACTAGAATTCAAAAGTTCAACTTTGGAAAAACTTGCAGCAAGAAACGCTTCCAGCGCCAGGCAACACTACCAGCGTCCCACGACGCTGCCAGCGTCCTGGTCTCAGGCACGCGATCCTTCATTCCGTCTTGTTATCAACATACCAAAAATCATCATTTGGCATCACAAACCATCAATTCTCATATCAATTATCAACAAACAACAACCATCATCAACAACACAATTCCTATGATTACTAATCCTATTCAAAATACGATTACTAACATAGAAAACACATAAAACACGTAAATGATATCGAGTAACCCTTCACCGTTACCTTTTCGCGTCTTCAATCTGCGTCGATGTCCTCTTCTATCAAGAAGTAGTCTTTGTCGGGGTCTTGGAGGTCACCATCTACAATTAGATAATAAAAGATGTATATAATTCACCTTTGAGAAAGACGGATAAATTGAAAAGCGAGAAAGACGGTAATTTTATATGGAGTTTACTTGGTGAGGAAGAAGAAGAAGATTGAATGAGGGTGAGTTAGGGTTAAGGGAGTATATGGAGTAAAGGGAAAACATATGGGAAAAGCCCAAAAACGTCTTAAGACGTAACTTACTCGAAATCTCGCGTAAAGTCCAAATACGAACTCGGAAATTCTAAATTAGACACGGGAAATTTAATTCTAAATTAAAACTAAATTTCGCTGAAAAGTATCCGTATAATATTTTTACTATAAAAATAGGGTACATTTGCGGGTGTTACAAATTACTTTACCTCTCTTGTTGTCTCCAAAGGTAACC
The DNA here is from genome assembly GCA_022085475.1 of Heliosperma pusillum. Taxonomy (NCBI): domain Eukaryota; kingdom Viridiplantae; phylum Streptophyta; class Magnoliopsida; order Caryophyllales; family Caryophyllaceae; genus Heliosperma; species Heliosperma pusillum. The sequence goes on from JAIUZE010001763.1 coordinate 16,770, forward strand.
TTACCTCCATCAAAGGGTTTGAGTAAAAGGAACAAGTTCTTGTTTCCAGTCATGTGCCTTGAGCAACCACTATCAAGATACCATTGAATTTTTTCTTTCGACAACCTGTATAACAATTTAGATACAGTTTTTTAGGTACCCAAGTATGTTTGGGTTCTTTAGTGATAGTTACCCTAAATATCATATCTTTTCTTACCCAAACTTGTCTCATTATTTTTTGCTTAGGATAGGTTCGTTTTGGGGAGGCTCTAATCTTTTGGTGTTGTTTAAGATGTTGTCTGGGCGATTTGTTTTCTTCTTATTGACAAAACCCATATCATATAACCAACGGTGTTCATTGCTCCTTTCCTCTTCTATAATAGGTTCATTATTAGGACTCATATCTTCAACTTCTTGTCTGCTAGACGCTCTAACAAAATTTTTGTTTTTATCGAAATCCTTAGAGTGTTTGACACAATTGTCTAGGAAATGACGTATGACCACAATAATTGCAAACTTAATACTCAGGTAAATTGACATTTTTTTTTTCTAAAGTCGTGTTCAGAAAGAGTAGACTTGCATTTAGAATTATCTCTATGACCATAAGATTCATGACCTAGTCCCATTTTCATGTTATTCAGTTAGAAAGTTTAACACGTTAGTACTACCTACCCATTTGTTATGAACTTTCCTTCCATGCACAAGTAATTATTTTAGCAGTTGGGTAAAATTATGACATTCTGAGTGGTTGACTTTTATATTCTTAGAGGAACTACTTTCCTTAAAGTTGTCATGAAAGCCTTAAAACCGTTTATTAAGAATAATTACAACATCTGAGTTTTGTTTCTGAATATCAGTTATTTGAGTCTTAGATTCTTTAGTTGCAAAGTAACAAATTCAATTTCCTTTTGTTGATCTGAGATTTTGATATTTTTTGCAGTTTTCTCGATCTTTAGAAGTTCATTGACTTTTATTAAATCTAAAGTTATAACTTCATTAGCTATAACCTTGGCCTCAAGATGTTTGATGTGAGTTTTAACTCTGAGATGATAGTTTCATTTGCTATACTTTAGACTCAAGATCTATCTTGTAACAACCCGAAAAGTACCCAATTTTTCTAGTAAAAATATTTACTAACACTTTTCAACAGACTTAAGTTTTTAAAATAGAATTTATTGTTTCGAGTCGTATTTTGAAATTCCGAGTTCGTATTTGGAATTTCTGAGAGATTTCATGAAAAGACCGTTTTTAGTCATCTTTGACTTTTCTTGACTTTTAAGTCGTCTTTGACTTTTCTTGACTTTTTAAAGTCGTCATTGACTTTTCTTGACTTTTAAGTCGTCATAAAATTTTCTTGACTTTTAGTCATCTTTGACTTTTCTTGACTTTTTAAGTCGACTTTGACTTTCGTTGACTTTCCCGACTCGCCTTGTAATTTTGAAGACCGAAATTTTATTTAAAAAAATAATATTTTTAATTTATTTTTATTTAGATTTATTAGAATTTATGATAATTTAATAAAATTATTTTAATTTTATTCGGAATTTATAATAAGGTTTTACGGTTTAAACCCGGGAATCATTTAACTATTCCCGACTCATCGTAAATCCCGAAACAAACCCGAAACCCGAATTTGGCATGAGTCACACGCCCATGTCATCTTTTTCCACTCACAATTAGATATTCTACTTGTTTTGATTAAACTAATAATAATATCTAGATATTTATTAACTTTATCGATCAGTTAACGAAAATTACGCAAACCGTTTACAAAACAGATCCGATTCCTCTCATGTGTCACGGCTCCTCTCCCCTCTCTTAGGCCTTGATATTTTCATTTCTTTTCATTATTATAACATAATATCTAGATATTTAATTTAATTAACTTAATATTTAATTAATTATCTTATTATAATAATAAAACCCGAGTCAATTCCGTAACAACAATTTCAAAACCCGACTCATTATTTTCTCTATATTACACGGCACTCACCCAACATTACTCACCAACAACTTTTCATTTTACAACCAATCAAATTAAGATCTAAATAACACTTTCTTAAATCGTTCTTGAGCGTTCTTCGCCGTTCTTCATCCGTTCTTCGTCGTTCTTGAGCAAAATCATCATAAAACCTTCATTTCTTAATTAAATCCGTCCTAACTTATATTTCTAGAATCTCCTCCTCGCTCTCCATCTTCAAGTACGGTTTATTTTCAATTCCGTCAAAATCGTTTTCAACACTTTAATTATGGAAAATCAAGTTTTTAATTCTAATAATGTTTTTCTTGTCATTTCTTATAGGGGAAGATTTTGAAGACGAGTTTGGAGACTCGTATATTTTGGGTGAAGATTAGTAGACGGGTTTCTTATTTTATACTTCTTATTTTGGTGCTAATTGATCTTGCTAGCTAAGGTAACGATTCCGAGTTACTCGACGATTTAATGTTACATAGCTTTTGTTTCTTTTGTTTTTGGTTCATCTTTTGTTTTGGTTCATGTTTTTATGATTTATGGATTTTTAGGAGTAATATGATAAGTAGTATGATTTTTATGTTGTAGGAAATCTTTAATATGTTTAGTGTTCTTGATGAATTTGGATGATTATTCATAATAATGATTTTTTTGTATGGATGGTTGTTAAAATGGTTGTTTGATAATTAAAACATGTTGGAATTAATTTGGTGTTGTTTGTGGTTTGAACCGTGGAGATGGCCGTGTAAACCGGACCCAAACCAGCCGGTTCAGGCCGGTTCAGGCCCGGTCCAGACCGGTCTGGGTTGGTCCATGGTGGGTCCGGGTTTTGGTCTTTGGGTTGTGTCGATACTTGGTAGTTATGTTGTTGTTTTGACGGGTTTTAATTATGTTAAGCATGCGGGAAATATTAAGGAACGGTTTTTAGTAAAATCGATCAAAAGCCAAAACAGCCCAAAACCAGGCCGTGGGGCCCAGTCCAGGCCCATGTAATGTCACGGTCCAAATCAGCCCGTGGGTCCCCTTGTTGGACTTGTGACGGTTTTTGAGTTATTGTTATTTTATCGTGTTTTGTAATATTTAGCAAGTGGGAAATGTAATAAGTAAAATATTTAATTAAAAAGGTTTTTCATAAAATTATTATTTCTCACATGTTAGAAATTATAAGACGAGATCGTAGTTTATTTTAATATCCTTTAAGTCAAGCGGGTTTTGGTATGATATAATAATTCACATGTTAGAAGTTTTAATAAAATAACATGTAATGATTATGTTGATTTTTATGTTCAAGTCTATGTGGTAAAGACTCTGTTTCTAGCCGGTTTGACCAAACGGGTTTGGTCCAACTAAGATCTAGTCAGCCCCGGTTGACTGATGACCCGTCGCGGACTCGGGTCGGGCGATTTGTCTTCAAGTAAAGTTGTATTTAAATTACTGAATTAGCCTTAGTAGATACGAGGCGATATGATATTTGATTATTATTGATATGCAGTTAGTCACATGATATGATGTATTCCCGTGACTGTTTGTTTATATGGTTGGTGTCGTGTTGACTAAGTACCCATAGAGAATTATGGAGATATGGCGTCTTGACCATTCTAATTCTAAATGAGTAGCTTGGACCATGACATTGATAGGCAGGTACTGTCTTTAACGAGTATATGTTCACTTGTTGATAGCTTTTGTGTCTCGGCTTGGTGGGTTTTATATCCAAGTCGGGGCATGGCTGCCTATTGGCACTTTGGGACTGGAGTCAGCTTAAGTACTAGCCATCTCTGCTTATGGGGTCGCCTAGTAGAGTTTCTCATAGACGGTTATGTCATGGGACGGGGAACGGAATAGCTGTTTGTCGCTAGGTCTGATCAGTCTAGGACTAGGATGTTTTCCTACCTTGTGGTATAGCCTCGAGTTACAGAAGTCTACTATTGACTGGACTAAGAACTTATGCCTGTTTGTAGAAGTATTGGTCTTTCATGTTTGTATGATTCTATGAATCTTAGAAGGTGAGATGCAAGCCGGCTAAGGTTGATAGAGTTTGGATTACCGGTTGTTAACTGATTCACATGATATTATGTTTGATTAGGGTTTGAGTGTATCATGGCCATGTTAACTGTAACCTCTGAGCTAGCATACCAGCTTCCCTACCTCGTGTTATAGTTTATTATCGGATTCACATGATAGCTTTCATATGCTAGGTTATATGTTAGTTATTTGTTCATAACATGAAAAGCATATCATAATTGTTAAGTTTTGTATTTTCCATATACATTGCTTTTATGTTATTCATGTTTTATTAAACTCGACATTTCGTGGCTGGGAGAACTCGGAGTTACTCCCCACTGACTGTGGCTTCCGTGTTTATATTTAATGCGGTTGGCAGGTTTGTGATGCATACTTGGGTACATTGACGAGCTAGCGAGCGAAGTATTTACCTTGGACCTATATTCGGTTCTTTAGATTGTATATTATTATACACTCTTTTATTTCCGTATTTATACGGGAGATATGTCTCCCGTCTTGTATATTTCTTTTGTATAATATTATTTCCGTTTTGTTAATGACCCTTTTTATTTATGACACCTTTATTGTATTTTCATCTTTTATCTAGTTTAAATTATTTTTTTTCTTTCCGCAAATTTTGAGGGTGTCACAGTTGGTATCAGAGCATTTTTGCTCCCGACGCACGTTTGTGTACCCTTGTATAAATAACTTGACCTTAATAAAATAATAAACTTGTGAGATAGAATGGTAAGATGGGTAGATTAGGATTTATGTTGTAGTCTCTTTGTGCTTGCTAAATGATAAGTACTAATCTGTGTTTTTATTTTGCAAGATGCCTCCGAGAATTGACAACACGATCTTAGCAGCTCTTACCGTTATTATCCAAAACCAGCAAAATCAGCAAAACCAACAGGCAAATCCGATTCCTAATGCTATTCCCGACCGTGAGAGACACGGAAGTTGTTCATGGGTTGCTTCTCAACTATCTAGGAGCCAAGCCAAAACCTACGGTGGTGAGGTAGATCCCATTCAGCTTTCGGGGTGGTTACGTGAAATGGAGAAAAACTTTTCTCTGTATGATGTCCTTGAAGAGGATAAGGTCCGTCTTGCTTCCCACTTCTTAGTGAAGGAAGCGGATCAGTGGTGGACTCTTTCTGGTCCTACTGCCAAGCTGGAACCTAATTTTGGTTGGACCCGTTTCCGTGAACTTTTGGAAGCGAGGTTCTACCCGGATGAGCTGAGGCAGCAAAAGCTGAAGGAGTTTATGGATTTCAAACAAGGAAAATTATCAGTTCAAGAGTTCACAACCCAGTTCAACGAGTTGGCTCATTATGCCACTCGGCTTATTTCGAGGGAGGAAGACAAAGCCTTCTTTTACCTAGGGAAGTTTTCTCCCCAGGTGAAGGGAAAGATTAGTAGGGGTTCTACTTCTTTCGTCTCTATTTACAATGATGCCCTATGGGCAGAGAGTTCTATTCGGGAGATTGCCGAAGAGGCCCGTACTTCGTTTGTAGCTCCTAATGCCTTTGGCAAGAGACCTCTATATCCTGCTTCCCGACCTTCCTTTTCTCCCTCTTTTCCAAACAAGAGGAGAAACTTTCAGAGTGGACAAACAGCTCCGACAAACCGTCCATTTTTCCCGAGCAACAACAACGATCTTAAGGGTCGTGTCTGCTTTCGGTGCAAGATGCCTATGCATCCGGGTGTTGGCTGTTTCAACAAGCCACTTGTATGCTTTAACTGCCAGAAGCCGGGACACAGGTATAATGAGTGTCCTGATAAGAAGAAGACGATTTCTACACCGGTTATTTCTGGGAGACCTAAGGGTCGGATTTTTATTATGAGCCGAGCTGAGGCCGATGCTCAACCTGACATAGTAACGGGTATGTTCTCGATTTATGAATTACCGTGTTTAATTTTATTTGACACGGGAGCTTCTTTATCTTTTATTTCAATGAGATTATCCGATAAATTGCCTATCAAAGCTTCAGTTGGGGAAAGTACTCCTATTTCTTTACCGTCTGGAGATGTATTTTCCTGCTCTTATCTTCATTCGGACGTGCCTATATCAATAAACGGATCTATTTTTCCGTCTAATCTTCTTCGGTTCCCTCTTGAAGAGTTCGATGTCATTCTGGGCATGGATTGGTTATCTACTTATCATGCTCGATTCGAGTGCCGTGATCAAAAGATTATTCTTAAAAGTCCTTTGGGTACTCGTATATCTTATCAAGGAGTTAGAAAGCAAGCTAGTGTGAAGATAATCTTAGCTATGAAAATGATGAGTGTTTTGAAGAAGGGTCATCAAGCATTTCTATGTGTAGTGACTACTTCTGATTCTTCTCTTCCTTCTTTGGAGGATGTTCCTATTGTTTGTGAATATCCAGATATTTTTCCCGATGAATTACCCGGGATTGCTCCTGAAAGATATGTTGAATTTTCCATTGATCTAGTTCCTGGAACTGGACCAATTGCTAAAGCTCCTTATCGAATGGCTCCTTCCGAATTGAAGGAGTTGAGAATTCAACTTGATGATTTGATTGAGAAAGGCTTTATTAGGCCTAGTGCTTCTCCTTGGGGTGCTCCGGTACTATTTGTCAAAAAGAAAGACAGTTCTATGCGAATGTGCATTGATTATCGTGAGTTGAACCGTGTCACAATCAAAAACAAATATCCTCTTCCACGTATTAACGATCTCTTTGACCAGTTACGTGGTGCTTCAACTTTTTCAAAGATTGATCTATGATCGGGTTATCATCAAATCCCCGTTCGTGAAGAAGATATTCCCAAAACTGCTTTTAGCTCGAGGCATGGTCATTTCGAATTCAATGTGATGCCATTCGGTTTGACTAACGCTCCAGCAATATTCATGGATCAAATGAATCGTACCTTCAGGGAGTACCTCGATAAATGTGTGGTGGTATTTATTGATGATATTTTGATCTTTTTCCATAAATCTAAAAGAAGAACATTTCGATCACCTCCGAACCATTTTGGTGTTCTTCGACTCCAAATTGGGGTATGGCTAAGTTCTCCAAATGTGAATTCTGTTTCCCGAGTATCTTTCCTTGGTCATGTCATTTCGAAAGACGGTGTTATGGTCGATCCAGCTAAAATTGAGGCTGTGGTAGAATGGAAGAGTCCGAAAAATGTGTCCGAGATTCGGAGTTTCCTTGGTTTAGCGGGTTATTATCGTCTGTTTGTGAAAGATTTCTCTAAATTAGCAAGACCGATGACTCAATTGCTAAAGAAGGAAGCAAAGTATATTTGGACCGATGAATGTGAAATTGCCTTCTTGGAATTAAAGAAGAGATTGACTACCGCACCGGTTTTAACTTTACCAGATGATGAAGCTGATTATGATGTATATTATGATGCTTCAAAGCATGGTTTGGGATGTGTCTTGATGCAGAATAGAAAAGTCATTGCTTATGCTTCTCGACAACTCAGGGTTCATGAAGTGAATTACCCGACTCATGATCTTGAGTGAGCAGCTGTAGTACATGCATTGAAAACTTGGAGACATTATCTTATTGGAGTTCATTGTCGAATCTACACCGATCTTAAGAGCTTGAGGTGCATTTTTACTCAGAAAGCGTTGAACATGAGGCAGAGAAGATGGTTAGAGTTGGTGAATGATTATGATGCCGAGTTGATTTATCATGAGGGAAAAGCAAATGTCGTGGCAGATGCTTTGAGTAGAAAGACTAGTCATTCATTAAATGCTCTTGGTACTTTACCCGATGAATTAGTAACCGAATTTCAGAAGCTTGAGATACAGTTTGTTGGGAAAGGGTTTGATTATCTTGGTGCTTTGACTGCGGAACCAGATTTTTATCGAGAGATTCGTACTTGTTTACCGGAGGATGCTACTTTTATCGCCATACGAGCAAAAATATTACTTGGGCAAGCTAAAGATTGTGTGGTGGATAATGATGGCTAACTTCGTTACCATGGTAGAATGTTTGTTCCGAGAAGTGCCGAGTTGAGAAAGAGAATACTTGATGAAGCTCACCTTTCTCCTTATTCTATTCATCCTGGTGGTGACAAAATGTATAAAGATTTGAGACCACAGTTTTGGTGGCCTAGGATGAAGATGGAAGTAAAGGAGTATGTTAGTAGATGTCTTACTTGTCAGAAGGTGAAGATCGATCATCAAAGACCCGGAGGTTTACTGCAACCTTTGGAAATTCCTCTTTGGAAATGGGAGTCTATTTCTATGGACTTCGTGATGGCTTTACTAAGACTTCTAGTGGAACGGATGCGATCTGGGTTATTGTATTAGACCGTCTAACACGTGTGCAAGATTCGTGCCTATCAAAGAAAACTTGGGAACATAGAGGTTAGCTGGTGGCCTATGTGAAAGAGATAGTACGCTACCATGGAGTTCTAAAGATATGAGTTTCAGATCGTGATCCGAGATTCAGTTCCCGATTCTGGACAGCTTTGCAAGAAGCCATGGGTAGTAAATTGTTGATGAGCACAGCATTTCATGCCGCTACTGATGGTCAAACTGAGAGAACGATCCAAACTTTGGAAGATCTTCTGCGGGCTTGTGCTTTAGACTTTCACGCTTCGTGGGAGAAGTGTTTGCCTTTGGTGGAATTTTCTTATAACAACAGTTATCATGCTTCTATCAAGCTGTCACCATACGAGGCTTTATACGGTAGGAAGTGCCGTAGTCCTGTTTGTTGGGATCAAGTACAAGATGATCATATGTTGAGTCCCGACATTGTTACTGAAACGATTGGATCAGTTCAAGTCAATTGCGAGAGCGAATGAAAGCCGCTCAAGAAGACAAAAATCCTATGCCGTGTTCGTCGTCGACCACCTTGAATTTGAGTGTTGATGATGGGTATTCCTTTTTTAAAAGTGTCACCAATGAAAGGAGTAAAACGGTTTGGAGTTAAAGGAAAGTTGAGTCCTAAATATATTGGACCGTTTCGCGTGCTTAAAAGAGTTGGTCCCGTTGCTTATCGTTTGGAATTACCTCCGAACTTGAGTAAAGTTCATGATGTGTTCCATGTTTCGCAATTGAAGAAGTATATCAGTGATCCGAGTCATATTATTCAAGAAGAAGTGTTGGACTTGGAATCTAATTTGGCTTTGGAAGAAAGGCCGATTCGTATACTTGAAAGGGCTCACAAACAACTCCGAAACAAGGTGGTACCTTTAGTTCGTATCCTTTGGCGTTGTGGAAACGTCGAATCAGAAACTTGGGAACCCGAAGCTAAAATGTTAGCTAAATATCCCGAGCTCTTTGCTTGAGGTAAATTTCCTTCTTCCTTTCCTCTTTCTACTCGATTTATTCTTTCGAATATTCCGTTCCTTCTATCTATTATCATCTCTTATAGATAGATTATTAGAAGCTTTAGTTAGAAATTTTAGGTATAGATAGTAGAGTTATTACCTTTACTATGAAATTTTTGAACTAAAAGCTTTTGTAAATATTTTAATGATTTCAAGTATTTTACCGTCAAGGAGTGTTGAGACTCGTTATTTGAGACGTTCGATATCTAGTTTTCTCATTTATTGATGCGAAAATGTATCTTTTAAAGTCTTTGATTTGGGACGTTGATGTTCTTAACTATAGACGAGAATCTTCCGCCCTATTGATAAGACCCTATATTTTCATTACAAGTATATTTTTAACAGTTTTCAAATAGACCTACATATATGTCACATTACTTTTTCTAAGTTTCGAGGACGAAACTTTTTAAAAGGAGGGGTGATTGTAACAACCCGAAAAGTACCCTATTTTTCTAGTGAAAATATTCTAAGGATACTTTTCAGCCTGTTTAAGTTTTAAAGTGGAATTAATTGTTTCCAGTCGAATTTTGAAATTCCGAGTTCGTATTTGGAATTTCTGCGAGATTCCAAGGGAATCCCGTTTTAAGTCAACTTTGACTTTCGTTGACTTTTTCCGACTCGCCTTGTAATTTTGAAGACCGAAATTTTATTTAAAAAAATAATATTTTTAATTTATTTTTATTAAGATTTATTAGGATTTATGATAATTTAATATAATTATTTTGAATTTATTCGGAATTAAAGAATAACTTTTACGGTTTAATCCCGAATGTCATTTAACTATTCCCGAGTCGACTTAAATCCCGAAACAAACCCGAAACTCGACTTTGGCATGAGTCACATGCCCATGTCACTTTTTTCCACTCACAATTAGATCTTTTAATTGTTTCGATTAAACTAATACAAATATCTAAGATATTTGTAGCTTTATCAATCCGTCAACGAAAATTACGCAAATCGCTCAAAAACAGACCCGATTCTCCTATGATCCACACGGCTCTCCTTCCTCTCTTAGAGCTAGATATTTGTCTTTCTTTTGATTACAATAACATAATATCTAGATATTTGATTATTAATCTAATGATATCTACTTAATTACCTTAATTAATTATAAAACCCGAGTCAATTCCGTAACAACAATTTCAAAACCCGACTCGATATTTTCTCTATATGTACACGTGCAACTCCCACCACCCATTTTACTGCACTAACACCTTTCAATTTACAATAAATTAACTGAAGATCTTATAATCAACCAATTTCTCTTTACATAATCGTGTTGCTCGCGCGTTCTCGTCGTCTTCGTCGTTCTTGAGCAAAATCATCATAAAACCTTCATTTCTTATTCAAATCCGTCCTAACTTATATTTCTAGAATCTCCTCTTCGCTCTCCAGCTTCAAGTACGGTTTATTTTCAATTCCGACAAAATCGTTTTCAACACTTTAATTATGGAAAATCAAGTGTTAATTCTAACAATATTATTCTTGTCATTTCTTATAGGGGAAGATTTTGAAGACGAGTTTGGTGACTCGTATATATTAGGAGAAGATTAGTAGACGGGTTTTTCTTTATTTCTTATTTTTGGTGCTACTTGATTTTGCTAGCTAAGGTAACAATTCCGATTTACTCGACGAATTAATGTCACAAATCTTTTGTTTTAGTTCATATTATTGTTACTTATGATTTTTAATTAGTAACATGATAGGTTGTTATTTTACTATGTTGTATGAATTTTTGGCATGGTTGTTGTTCTTGACATAGTTGGATGATTTATTTAAAATCATGATTTTTGTATGGATGATTATTAAATTGGTTGTTAAAATGGTTGTTTGTTAATTAAAACATGTTAGAAATAATTTAGAATTGATGTTGTTGTTGGGCCGTGTAGGGTGGCTGAATAGGGGCTGGAAAACCGACCCAAACCGGCCGGTTCAGGCCTGGTTCAGCCGGTTCAGGCCGGTCCAGCCAGGTCTGGGTTGGTCCGGGTTTTTGGTCCTTGGGTCTTGTATCGATACTTGATTGTTTTGTTGTTGTTTTGACGGGTTTTTAATATGTTAAGCATGCGGGAAATATTAAGAAACGGTTTTTAGTAAAGTCGATAAAAAACCCAAAACAGCCCAAACCAGGCCCGTGGGCCCAGTCCAAGCCGTGTCAGATTCGGCCCAAGTCAGCCCATGAATTTCCTTCCTTGGTCTTGTGACGGTTTTTGAGTTAGTGTTAAATTATCGTGTTTTGTAATATTTAGCAAGTGGGAAATGTTAATAAGTAAAATATTTAATTAAAAAGGTTTTTCATAAAATTATTATTTCTCACATGTTAGAAATTATAATACGAGATTACAGTTTAATTTGATATCCTTTAAGTCCAGCGGGTTTTTAGTAAGATTTAATAATTCACATGTTAGAAGTTTTAATAAAATAACATGTAATGAATATGATGATTTTTGTGTTCAAGTCTAATTGATAAAGACTCTGTTTCTAGCCGGTTTGATCAAACGGGTTTGGTCAAACTAAGATCTAGTCAGCCCCGTTTTGACTGATGACCCGTCGCGGGACTCGGGTCGGGGATTTGTCTTCAAGTAAGGTTGTATTTAATTAATGAATTAGCCTTAGTAGATATGAGGCGATATGATATTTGATTATGATTTATATGCAATTAGTCACATGATAGGATGTTTTTCCCGTGACTGTTTGATTGAATGATATGTGTCGTGTTGACTAAGTACCCATAGAGAATTATGAGTATATGGCGTCTTGACCATTCTAATTCTAAATGAGTATCTTGGACCATGACATTGATAGGCCGGACTATCTTTAACGAGTATATGTTCACCGTTGATAGCTTTTGTGTTCCGGCTTGGTGGATCTCCAAGTCGGGCATGGCTGCCTAATAGTTTCCACTTTGGGAATGGAGCTCAGCTTAAGTACTAGCCAGTCTCTGTCTTAGGGGGTCGCCTAGTAAGTTTCTCGGGTGTAACTTTATCTTGGTCATGGGACGAGGAATGGGTTAGCTGTTGTCGCTAGGTCTGATCAGTCTAGGACTAGGATGTTTTCCTACCTTGTGGTATAGACTCGAGTTACAGTAGACTATTGGCCGTACTAGGAACTTATGCCTGTTTGTATAAGTATTGGTCTTTTATGTTTGTATGATTCTATGAATCTTAGAAGGTGAGATGCAAGCCGGCTAAGGTTGATAGAGTTTGGATTACCGATTGTTAACTGATTCACATGATTACGTGTTGATTAGGGTTTAGTGTATCATGGCCATGTTAACGGTAACCTCTGAGCTAGCATACCAGCTTCCCTTCCTCGTGTTATAGATTGATACTAGTTTCACATGATCAGCTTTCATTGCTGAGGTTATATGTTAGTTTATTTGTTTCATAACATGAAAAGCATATGCTCATTTGTTAGGTTTGTGTATTTGTCCATATACATTGCTCTTTTTGTTATTCATGTTTAGATTAAACTCGACATTTTCTGGTCGGCGAACTCGAGTTACTCCCCACTGACTGTGGCTTCCGTGTTTATATTTAATGCGGTCGAACATGTGGTGATGCATACTTTGGGTACATTGACGAGCTAGCGAGCGAAGTATTTACCTTGGACCTATATTCGGTTCTTAGATTGTATATTATTATACACTCTTTTATTTCCTTATTTATACGTGAGATATGTCTCCCGTCTTGTATATTTCTTTTGTATAATATTATTTCCGTTTTGTAATGAACCTTTTTATTTAAGACACCTTTGTTATGTATTCTCATCTTTTACTTTGTTAAATTATTTTTTTTTTCTTTCCGCAAATTTGAGGGTGTCACATATTATTTCAAAAACTCAGAGTGCTTTTGTTAAAGAGAGAGACATAGTGGAGAATATAATGATATGTCAGGACCTCACCAAATTGTATAACAGAAAAGTTTGCTCTCCTAGAGTCATTATGAAAATAGATCTTCAGAAGGCTTATGATTCTATTGAATGGGAGTTCTTAAGGGGTATGCTAGTGGCTCTTAATTTCCCTCAACAGTTTATTAAGCTGGTGATGGAATGTGTGACTACTCCAACATATTCTTTGGCTTTGAATGGTGAACTGTTTGGCTATTTTCCTGGAAAAAGAGGACTGAGGCAAGGGGATCCATTATCTCCTTTGTTATTTACAATTTGTATGGAATACTTGTCCAGAATACTCAACAGGGTGAAGGAGATTGAGGGGTTTAAGCATCATCCTTTGTGTCGAAGATTAAACTTAACTCATCTCTGTTTTGCTGATGACCTGTTATTGTTTTGTAGAGGTGATTGGCAGTCCATGGTTATCATGATTAGAGCTTTTAATGGTTTTTCAGCTGCATCAGGTCTCAAAATGAACAAGGGGAAGTCAAATATCTATGGAAATGGGCTGAGTCCAGGGGTACTGGAGGGGTTCTCTGAGCTATCTGGGATGAAGATTGGTTCCCTTCCTTTCTTGTATCTATGTATGTCAATTTCTGCTAGGAAGCTTTCTGTTCTAGAATGTAATATTCTAGTGGACAGAATAGTGGATAGAATCAGGGGAATGGGGAATAGAAAACTATCTTATGCAGGTAGACTGGTGCTTATTCAGAGTGTTCTTAGTACTCTGCATAACTATTGGGCACGAATTTTTATCCTGCCTTCTAGTATTATGCAGAGAATTGAGAGTGTTTGTAGGAGCTATTTGTGGAAAGGAGAAGCAGTCTCATACTCTCCTGCTTTGGTGGCTTGGGAGACTGTTTGCAAACCAAGGATGCAAGAAGGTTTAGGGATTAAAGACCTGAGAAGGTGGAACATAGCAGCGGTTGGGAAGTATGTATGGTGGGTTATGCAAAAGAAGGACACTCTCTGGGTCAAATGGGTGCATTCAATTTATATTAAGAACCAGAATTGGGGTGATTATATCCCCCCTCATGGTATCAGTTGGGCTTGGAGAAGGATTTGCAGGGTGAAAGATCAACTCCTTTCAGGGTATGTGGGCACTAATTGGCAGGAGTTGAATGGGACGTATTCTATTGCAGCAGGATATAAATGGCTTGGTAGTGATAGTGCAGCTGTAGAGTGGCATGATTGTGTGTGGAACAAGCTTGGGATTCCCAAGCAT